>PVKS010024711.1:0-30746 GCA_004027875.1 Aplodontia rufa | reverse complement strand
TGGCATGCACGAGGACCCAAGTTCAAATCCCAGCACCATGTACACAACAAAGCCTGTGTGAAAAACTAAAAAAAAAAAAAAAAAGTGAGAAAGGTTTTTCACGTGGTTTTTGGGTTTTTGTTGCACCAACACTTCATTGTGTATGTGGTGCTGGGGTTTGAACTAGCATCCTTGTGCATACCAAGAAAGAACCATAACCACTGAGACACCATTCCTGCCCCAATAATTACCTTCTTATATGGTTGATCTGAAAGAATTTTTTCTTCACAACTCAAAACATTCAGTGAAACCAGCTTTTCCAACATGCACATTCTCTGATCCTGTTGAATAGGATTATTTTCTTTTTTCCCTTCAAATATGCTCTGCCTCTGTTCTATCTTATATGCCGTTTACCTTAGACGAAGTTCCTTTTCTTTTATCCAGCTAGTTGTTCAATGGACATTTTGAGTCTAAATAAAGTGCCAGACACGTCTCTAGATTCTGGGGCTAGAAAGATGACTCCCACATGGTTCTTGCCTTCAAAGTTGGAAACAACTTAAATGTCCAACAGTGGAGAGTTAAAGTAATCATGATGTTCCTGAGAAAAAAGACACCTTCACAGTCCTTAAAATAGTTTTACTAAGAATGTCTAAATACTATGGAGAAATTTATACAACCTAATGTCAAATGGTAGAAAGCAAGCACTGATGGAGAAAATGGGCTTCATACCTTGGGTCAAATCAGACTAGGTTGTAGAGCTGCCATTCACCTTCTAAATGTATGACATTGAGCAAGTTACTAAGTCTTTCTAAGATTCCGTTTCCTTATCAACAAGCTACTATAATAGTAGCTACTTTCATGGGGTCCTGGTGACGAGTACATGAGAAGATGAGTGGAAAGGACTTCGCATGATGACAGCTCCTCGCAAGTAGAAACAACTGCTACCCAATGTGCGTGACAAAATTGTACACTGACAAAATCAAAATGCGCATTAAGGTTACACACGAACACTAAAAGGAAAATGTAAATAGTAAATAGTGATGGGTAACTTTTATTATCTTTCTTATTCTTTATTTTCCACATTTTTTACAATGCTTTATCCTTATTAAAAGAAGAGCCACTTGATAAAATTTGCTAAATGTTAAATTTGTTTAAAACAGGTTATTTTTCAGTTTGCTTATTTTATTTATGTTTGTTTTGTTTGTTTTTTTGGTTCTAGAAACTAAACACATTGGCACTTAACCACTGAGCCATATCCCCCACCCTTTTTATTTTTTATTTTGAGACAGTGTCTCCTCACTAAGTTGCTGAGACTGACTTTGTTTTTCTTGTTTGTTTGTTTGTTTGTTTTTTAATGACTTTTTCAATTTATATTTATTAGATGTTATAGAGTTACAATTGAGGGGGAAACATTATCAAATATTCCAGAACAAATGAATATATACTTAGTTATCTAGGGGTAATGCCATGTCATGGATGCCCAGCTTGGGTTCCCCATGTTGCTGTTTCCCCCAGAAGAACCGCTGAGTTAAATGGATATCTCCTGGAGGTCAGACATCACCTTCTGAGTTGATTCCCCTATATTCGGTTCCTCCAGTCTCCTAGGTGATTTTCCTAAGCCCTCCCCCACCCTGTCCCCCAGCCTATGCCTCCAAGTATCCTAGAGAGTCGTCTCCCTGTTGCGTTGAAAATCATACAATTTGAAGTTATTGTTAGCTTAGCCATCTAACATACTGCTTCCCCATGTATCCTAGCTTCCACAGATGAGAGAAACCATTCATCCCTTGAGTCTCTGAGATTGGGATACTTCACTTTGCATAATTCTTTCCATCTCCATCCATTTGATATCAAAAGCCATAATATCGTCTTCTCTAATGGCCAAGTAGTATTCCATTGGTATATATTCCAAAGTTTTTGTATCCACTCGTCGAGTGAGGGGCGTCTGGGTTGGGTCCATAATCTATCTATAGTAAATTGAGCTGCTATAAACATTGAGGAAGCCACATCACTATAATACGCTGATTCTAACTCTTTAGGGAAAATACCCATGAGTGGGATAGCTGGGTCATAAGGTGGTTCCATCCTTAATTTTTTAAGGATTCTTCACACTGCTTTCCATAGTAGCTGAACCAGTTTGCAGTCCCACCAGCAGTGTGACAGTGTTCCTCTTTTCCCACAGACCCTCCAGCATCTGTTGTTGTTCGAATTTTTCATTTTTGCCACTCTAACAGGAGTGAGGTGGTATCTCATTGAAGTTTTGACTTGCATTTCCCTTATAGCTAATGATGTAGAGCATTTTCTCATATACTTATGGGCTTTCTGGACTACCACTGGTGAGAAGCTTCTTTTAAGATCCTTAGCCCATTTATTGATTGGATTATTTGTGAGTTTGGACTTTAGTTTCTTTAGTTCCTTGTGTATTCTGGATATTAGCCCTCTGTCCGAGGTGTAGCAGGCAAAGGTTTTCTCCCATTCTTTGGTTCTCTCTTGATGCTCTTGACTAGATCTTTAGCTGTGCAAAAACTTTTTAGTTTAATTGCATCCCATTCATTTATTCTTGACTTTACTGCTTGAGCCATGTGAGTTCTGTTGAAGAAGGCGCTGCTGACTCTATGTCCTATAGTGTTGACCCTACTTCTTTTTCTAGTAAGTTTAAAGTTGTTGGCTTAATATCTAGGTCTTTGATTCATTTTCATTAATTTTTGTGCAGGGTGAAAGATAAGGAACCAGCTTCAGTTGTCTACACATGGCTGTCCAATTTGTCCAACACCATTTGTTGAACAGGCTATCTTTCTTCCACACTATGCTTTTGCCCCCTTTATCAAATATCAAATAGTTAAAGATATGGGGGTTTTTGAGACTGACTTTGAACTTGCAATCCTCTTGCCTCTGCCTCTGGAGCCACTGAGATTATAGGTATGTGCCACCAGGCAAGGCCAGTTTGCTTATTTTATTATTTTTTAAGAGAGAGAGAGAATCAATTTTTATTTAGTTTTTCATGTGGTTTCTGTTGCTCTGACACTTCATTGTGTACATGGTACTGGGGATCAAACCTGTGTCCTCGCAAATGCAAGGAAGCAACATGACTGCTGAGCACTCCAGCCCCCAGTTTGCTTATTTTAAAAAAGCAGGGGCATTATCAATGCAACTGGGAACTCTCAACTCCCATGAGAAACCCAACTATACACAGGCAGGCAAAGAAACTCAGAAATCTCAAAAATTAATACACATGTATATGCTTATTTTTATCTATAACCCGGAGGTAATACAGAGGAGACATGATAGCAGGGAGTGGATGAAGCAGGGAGATCCTGGACTAGGATGGGCCTTAACTTACTTTGTCAATATCCACATACGCATGATTATGTAACAACAGTTCCTTCCAATATGCAAGACTATGTAGAACAAATAAAAAATAAATAAATAAATAAATAAAGGGTGTGTGTTGAATACTTCAAAAAAAGTTAATTATGAAACTTTTAATTAATAAAATTAGAATTTGATTCTATTGTAGCTTGAATTGTTCTGTTTTTTTAACTATCTCTTAAATATTGAATCCTATTTCAGAAATTGACAAATATTAGAACATCATGAAGGTTACCAAACTACCATTAGAAAATAAAACATACTAACAGGTATTTAGGTAAGAAGTTCTGCTTCAAATGAGTAGTTTTGGGCTGGAGTGGTGGCTCAGCGGTTTCGGTGCTTGCCTGATGAGCATGAGGACCCGAGTTCAAACCCCAGCACCACATACACAACTGAGTGTTAGAGCAGTGAAGGCCATGTGAAAAACTAAATAAAGTTGATTCAAAATAAATAAATAAATAAATGAGTAGTTTTACATATAAATTTGTTGAGATTATGATGGTGTTTCTGTGCATGTATGTGTGTCCATTGGGGAATAATTATTGTAGCAACATAATTTGATTTAGTATAAAATAAAATCAGCATTATTAATACTGGGTAAAGAGGTGAGAGAAAAACATTGCTAGTCCCTGGGACAATAATATAACTCAAACCAGCATGTGTACAGGAAAATCAAATTCTGCTGATTCAGAATTGAATCAGGAACACAGAGAAAAATTATATAGCCTCAAAAATGTGGAATACTATTCTGGTTTTGAAACAAATCCATATCATATTGTGGCATGCACAAGGACATACATAACTAACTGTCAGAGAAATGAAGGCCAGATGAAAAATCAAGTTGATTCTTTCTCTCTCTCTCTCTCTCTCTCTCTCTCCCTCTCTCCCTCTCTCATTAAAAAAAATGTGGAACACTTAAGATAGTCATGAATATTTTCATTTAAATACAAGAAACTACACATGAATTGTAAAAGCCTTGACTGTTCCTATTATTATGATATAATATGGGAAACTTCCTTGCAGATTTATACTCTTTTAAAATAAATGACTAACTACTATGTGCTATTTTGGTAGGACAAATGTTACAAGAAATGAATATACATAATAAGAAACAGGAAGTAGGGGTGGTTAACAATAGCTTTAATTTTGCTCCTTTTGAGGCAGAAAAAGTTAGGCAGTTCAGTGTAGGCAGAGCAATGTGGGTTGATAAGGAGATCATCTTTTCCGAGAAGGCAAAGACGTCCCCAGTGCTAATAAGGGTCTGATAAGATAGGCCCAGATGCAGACACTCCCTGCTGCTAAGCAAGGAACCATGCCTAAGGCATGGATCAAAGAGCCTATGCGTGGATCAAAGACTGGACCAGAATTCCCAGCGCCTGTACAGGGGCAGGGAAGCAGTGACCAATCCAGGAGAGGTTGTCATATAAAAGGGGCAAACCTCACTGCCTCATCGGCTTTGTCCCCTTCCCCCACTCTGGGGGAAGGCTGCTCTTTTCCCTATGCTTTACTTTTTGTGCTTTATATAATAAAACTTGTCTACTACGCTTGCCTCGTTGTCCCTCGTTGACTCTGAGAGGACATGAACCCAACATCCACATCACCAGCATCACTTACTTCCACACAAACACCTGCAGAATTTCAGTTACTATCTACGTGCTAACAATTCCCAAATTTACAAGTTATGAATATGTCCTTTCTCTTGCTCCCCTGCCTCTTTCTATTTCTTCTTCAAATATCAGCCTAAATGTCAATTCCCCAAAGAATCCCTTTCCTAAGATTTAAGACTAAGGGTCTGGAGCAGTGACTCAGCAGTTAAGGTGCTTGCCTGGGCATGCACAGGTACATGAGTTCAAATCCCAGCACCGAGTACACAATGAAGACTTGGAGGAATGGAAGTCACATGTAAAACTAAATAAAAATTGCTTCTCTCTTTCTCTCACTGTCCCCTCTTTCTAAAAAAAAAAAAGAAAAACAAGATTTAAGACTAAGTCACTTACAAGAGAAGGGCATACAACCCGTTTGGCCTTGACCTTTAGTAAGAAATGTTTCATAACATGACCTGGTGCTCATGCAAATAATCTTTTTTTTTTTTTAATCAAGGATTGAATCCGGGGGTGCTTAAACACCACTGAGCAACATTCCTTTTCCTTTTTAAAAAAATTATTTTAAGACAGAGTTCGATAAGTTGTGTAGAGACTTGCTAAATTGTTGAGACTGACCTTGAACTTTGGATCCTCCTGCTTTAGTCTCCTGAGCAGCTGGGATTACAGCCATGTGCCACCACACCTGGCAAATAATCCTTCTTGAACAAATAATTATCCCTATGTAGCTGTCGTTATTATAAAGCATTAAGCCTACTAAGTGAAAAAAATAGATTTAAAACTTCTGCCCTGATGGAGCTTACATTTTAGTGGTCCTGTTTCTGCCTTTGCCTCCCTTAAAACTGTACTCCACCAGGCAGGCAGACTGATCCTAAATCAGATCATGTCACTTTTCTGCTCAGTGCCTCCTAATGGCCTGCCATTTCACTCAGTCAAAACCAAAGGTGCTACCATGACCTGTGAGGCTCTATATGATCTGTTTCCCCAGTTAGCTTTCTTTCCTTGTCTCTTACTAGTCTTCCTACTCTCTCCCCTTCAGTCATATTGATCTTTCTTTTCTTCAAACAGGCCAGGCACACTCAGGGACTTTGCACTGGATATTCCTTCTGCCTGGAATGTTCCTCCTCAAAAGATCTATATGGCTTACTCCTTTTTTTCTTCTACATTTTTTCTCCCAACCCACACCCACCCCACCAGGGGTTGAACCCAGGGTTGCTTAACCACTGAGCTACATTCTCAGTCCTTAATTTATGTATTTATTTTAAAGAAAGAGAGGGTCAGTGAGAGAGAGAAAGAGAGAATCAATTTTATTTAGTTTTTCATGTGATTTTCATTGCTCCAACACTTAGTTGCATAAGTCGTGCTAGGGCTCGAACTGCATGCATGCTCATGCATGCCAGGTAAGCACCGTAACCGCTGAGCCAGTGCTCCAGCCCCTCAGTCCTTTAATTTTTATTTTGAGACAGGGTCTAAGTTGCCTAGGGACTTGCTAAGTTGCTGAGACTGGCTTTGAACTTGCAATCCTCCAGCTTCAGCCTCCTGAGTAGCTGGGATTACAGCACCCAGCTCTTTGACATTTTAACTGAAAGGCACCTTATCGTGGAGGAAATACGTTGTAAAATTGTAACGTTCACCCCTGAAATTTTATATATTCCTCCTTGCCTTTTGTTTTTCACTTTCTTGTCACCTTCTAATATATTCTACATTTTATTAAGTTATCTGATTTATTATCTTTCTTCTAGAAGTACACTCCAATAAGATCTGGATTTGCATTTGTTTATTCACTTAAACTGAAATAAAGCTTTCACAGAAGAATTCTTATTCTTACTTTCATTTGGTCTGATATTTTCTATTCTTTCTCTTGTTAAAAATGCTGATCTTAGCCAGCCAAGATGGCCTAAGCCTGTAATCCCAGATACTGAGGAGGCTGAGGGAGGAGAATGGCAACTTAGCAAGATCCTGTCTCAAAATGAAAAATAAAAAAGGTCTGGATATGTAGCTCCGTGGTAAAGTGCCCCTGGGTTCAATCCCCAGTACTGAAGGTGGGGTGAGGGAGTGCTGAGTGATTCCATGACCCAGTCATGATCCACAGTTTAAATCACACTGCTTTAATGTATGCTTTCAATCTTACACATTTGTTCCGTAGCATATCATGAGTATGTGTGTGTGTGTCTATTTGTTTATTCCCTGCCATACTGTGATGCCTTGAAGGGATAAGGAGTCAGGCTTGTTTTACTCACAGCTACGTTTATAGGACTCAGCATGGAACTGTAATTAACCCAAGTCATGTGCAAGGAGAAGTCAAAAAGGAGTAGTAACTAAGCAGAAGTCAGTCACCAGGCCTATAATGAACAGAAACACAGAGGGAACTAGAAACCATGACCTATGAGAGGGACCTAGCTGTAATTCTATCTCTAAATCCATAATTTTTAACCCCTTCTTTTAAGGATGAGTTTTTGTTTTTTGAAACAAATGCTACATACATTGCAGATGAATTGAACTTCTTGATCAATCAGGGCCAACAATCCAAATACTTCAATAAATAAATAGCAATAGTTTCTAACTGTTAGGAGAATATTATAGGATAACTGGAGAAACTACTTAACAAAACAGGGATGGGGAAGGAAGGAGACCATATCTGCTGTCAGCCCTAGTCCTTTTACCACCCAGCTGACTTCCTTTACTCTGCTGCAAAGCCATGTCACGAAAGGAAAGTTCCTGCATGACTCTTTGCACAATAAGAAGGAAGATCTAGAATGTCTAGGAAGATACTTTTTTTTTCCTTAAAAGAGAGAGGGACAGTGAGAGAGACAGAGAAAGAGAGAAACACTTTTATTTAGTTTTTTCACATGGCCTTCGTTGCTCCAACACTTAGTGGTATATGTGGTGCTGGGGTTTGAACCCGGGTCCTCGAACTTGCCAGGGAAGCGCCAAAACCGCTGAGCCACTGCTCCAGCCCTAGGAAGATACTTTTAAAAGTAAATAGAACTCCAAGAATAAGCTTTCCTTGAGTATCCTCTCTTCTAAGAATTTAGATGAAACACACTTAATCCCAACTCAGGGAAATAGTTTAGACCAGAAATGGAGGACATCTCTAGTTGAGGTACTTGCTTGACTTACATTCTATCACATTCCATTGCTACCAACCTCATTTTATGTAGGAATTAAAAGGACTGGGTGTGTAGCTCAGAGATAGAGCACCTGACTGTTGCACAAGGCCCTGGTTTAAATCCCCAGCACTGGGGGGGGCGGGAGAAGAAAGGGAGGAAGGAGGGAAGGAAGGAAAGAAGGAAGGAAGGGAGAAATTTAAAATCTGAGATTGAAGTTTGACCTTTTAGATGATCCAATCTGATTTACTAGCTCTGACATTAGTGATGGCAGACAAAAATTCAGGTAGAAATATTATTCCTATGGCTGTATAATTTTGATTTCATTTGTAACTACATTCACCTAGACACACAAATGCAAGTATTTTACCTACCTTTGGTATGTTTTATGTGTGTAAATTATTCTACATATGCAAATCTCCTTAACAGTAACAGATTTAGCCATAAAGCTAATAAACATTAAGCTTCAGTGCTTCTCACTTGGTTGGACCTCTTCTAAGTAATGAACCTAATTTTGTCCATTAGTTTTAAGAGATTCTCAAAAAATATACATGTATGTTGCTCTTGCCCCATAAAGTCTGGCATAGTCCATACCTTCAGGAATATTATTGATCATACTGGCCGACTGAAGAACTCAGGTCCAAATAGCAGCACTGACTTTCAAGAGCCTGAACAATTAGGTTACAAGTGGAAGAGTTGTGTCTGTGACATTTAAAGAAAGAAAAGAAGAGCACCTTCTTCATTCCTCTTCTTAGCTATTGAAGAGGATATATCAGGGCTTATAGGAAAATACAAAAGGAGATGAAGACGGTTTAGCAGATGAATATGGAGGTACTTGCTGATAGCCCCTCAAAAAAACTGTTATTTGAATTGTAATTTATGCAGCTCTTTAGTAATTCCTAATTAGAAGTGTTACAGATAAACTGGATTTCTGTTGTGAGATAAAACTGGATATTCACATTAGTTTTCAAGATCATAGTTATAAAAAATAACATAAAACATAAAAAACTGAATCTAGGGAAAACAGGAAATTATCTATAATACATCTTTCCCTGTTAACCAGGAGGCAGAAGAAATATCTCCAAGGGGTTTGGGTCTAAAACGCCCTCAAATCCAACAGGATAACATTCCTTTGCTTTGTAGACTCATGCCTGTAATCCCAGCAGCTCTGGAGGCTGAGGTAGAAGGATTGCAAGTTTGAGGCCAGCCTCAGCAATTTAGTGAGGCCCTGAGCGAATTAGCAATACTCTGTCTTTAAAAAAAAGAAGAAGAAAAGAAAGGGCTGGGGTTGTGGTAAAGTACTCCTGGGTTCAATCTCCAGAATCAAAAACAAAAAGAACGAAACTGCTTCATAGGTTGAAAAAATCCTCTCTATATTAAAAATGAATTTCTCATACTGAAATAAAAGGAATCTCTTATTTCTAATTTAGGAGCATTAAATCTGATAGGCTGATATTTTCATATTACATTTGTTTTAGTTATAATAAAAGTATAAAGGGAAATACAAATTATTAATACACTTAAAATTACCCAAAATTACAGAAGCTAGATCATGTATTTTTAAATTGTTATCACCTACATAACATTTTTGGTATTAAAGTATTTATAAGTATTATGTACTCTACACAGTTTGGCTAGATAAGTATAATTCTTCTAATCATTCTAATATGTAAAGCTATTTTTTATTTATTACATTTTTCTCTTTTTTTGTTTTGTTTTGACTTCTTTATTTCCTTTAGAAATGGTCTAATTTTTTTTATGAGCTAGTCAGACAGTAGTTTAGCATTTCTTTTTTAAGAGAGAGATGGACAGTGAGAAACAGAATGAGAGAAAGAGAATCAAATTTATTTATTTTTTCATCTGGGTTTTGTTTCTCTGCCACTCAGTTGTGTATGTGGTGCTGGGGTTTGAACCCAGGTCCTCGAACATGCCAGGCAAGTGCTGTAATTGCTGAGCCACCACTCCAGCCCCAATTCAGCGTTACTTAAACTTTAGTCAATGACATTCGCAGTTTCTTCCATATTCACACATCACCCATTTCAGTATCCAATTAATCATTTTATTAATTTTGACAAAGCTTTATATGCAATGATTAGTTTACTCTCATTCTAAAATAAAATCCATAGGCTTGATGTGTTAATTATATATTTATATTTTTTATATATCAACTATTAAATAGTCACTGTTTTCTACCAAAAATCATATTACTCGAGGAATACTGTTATAGTGATATAGTTTAAAAGAACAGCACTGAACTTGGAGCAAAAATTAAAAAAAAAAATAGAACTTAAATATCCAGTCCTGTTGTCTTCTGTGAAAATTTCTTTACTACTACAAATTTCTGTATCCTAATCTGTTAAATAAAGGAAAATACCTGTTCTGCTTCCTTTCCTAGGTTATTGTGAAACTTCAATTGCATAATAGCCTCAATACTTTGTAACTGAAAAATATATAAAGAGAAAGAAAGTGTAATACATAGGACAATAACAGCAACAATAATACATAGTACAATAACAGAGAAGTCAACTCATTTTATGCTTACTAAAGTACATTTTAATCCAAGGCCTCTTTCGTTTCGAAAGCAAAAATTGGAACATAATACGGGGATTCTACTTATCCCATCAAGAAGAAATTTAGAGGGAAAAACTCTTGCCCTTCTCAGATATGGAACTGTTCTGTTCATTCATTTGCTTCTAGCTATGGTAAGTTCAACCTTGCAGACCACCCCTGGGGAGCAGCCCAAAAGGCTGAGCAAAGTCTGAGACTGTATCAGTGCATGCAGATTGACTTGAATCAGAACTGCAGAATCATTAGAAGCCTTGTTTTTCCCAGCCAGTAAAGCTTGAACAGTGAATGCTTACATTGTTTTTGTTTTGTTTTTTTTTTGGGGGGGGTGCGCACGTGTGTGGTTTGTTTGTTTGGTACTGGGGATTGAACTCAGGGACACTTTACCACAGAGCCACAAGCCCAGTCCATTTTATTTTTATTTTGAGACAGGGTCTTGCTAAATTGCTGAGGCTGGCCTCCAACTTGCAATCCTCCTGCCTCGACCTCCTGAATAGCTGAAGTTACAGGTGTGCACCACTGCATCTGGCCTTACATTGTTTTTCTACGAGGAGACAGTAATGGAACTGCTCTCAGTGTTACTTTAGGATTATCCAGAGACTGAGCAGCCTCTTGAAATAGTCATATCTGAACATCAAAGAGACCCTTCCTGTATACATTCACCCTTCTAAAGTAGTGGTAGGTATGCCCAAGAAGCACATCTATTCTCAGCATGTGCCACAAACATATTTATCTCTGACCATCTTTAATCTGAATATTAAGATTCAAGCAAATGTGGTAGGCACTATGATACATAATTTTGCTTATATTAACACATTTATTGTCATTTTGCCATTTGTGAGAACCCTAATGTTATCTGGTTCTACGTTGTGGCTGTACCTTATGTCAAAAATATTCAGATTTACACATATTCTCCAAAACAAATTATTAACTTTTGCAGGTGAAATTCCAATTATCTGTGATGTTTGGACATTTGAGTATTTTATATGCTACATTTAAGTTGTTAACTTTTAAAAAGTAGAATATAGTCTGTAGTATTAAGGTTATAATTAATACATTTAAATCTTTATTTGATTCAGAAAATTCCTTAGGTTCTGCCTCTTAGTCATCATTATAAACTGTATTATAATTAAAATATACTATTGCTATAGAAGCTATAGAAAACTGAATTGAGGTCACACAAATCTCATGATTATGTCTTGTAATATTAAATGCAGAAAAAATAATCATTTGGATTATGAGATAGTTTGGATGGCAGAGAAGAGTTTATGCTATGGTGAGTCTCTTAGTTGCAAGAAATTAGAATATATATTTTTAAAATTGCCAGCCATGCCCCAATAAGCCCGGAGCATTTTATGGTATCATAAAGCAAAGAAATGCTGAAAACAAACCAACCAACAAACAAAAAACAAGGATATAGGAATATTTGGAACAATCTGAGCCACAAAATGAAGTAATGTTGAGTTATAAACCTATGTATAAACTAAAAATCAGGAGGCTTGTGGCGGTGCATGCCTATAATCCCAGTGACTTGGAGGCTGAGAAAGGAGAATCACAAGTTTAAGACCCACCTGAGCAACTTAGTGAACCCTTGTTTCAAAGTAAAATGAAAAGAGCTGGGGGTGTAGTTTAATCGCAGAGCATTTACCTGGTATGCACCAGGCCCTGGGTTCAATCCCCACTACTGCCAAAGAAAAAGAAAAAAATCGAGGAGTCTGTACTGATATAACAAACTTTGGATAAATAAATCACTGAGGAAGAGATGACTCTCCCTTGGTGCTCCATCCTTAAGATGGGGGAGTTTAACTTCCTATATGTTAAGTTATTTCTGTGCATAGCATCCTTCTTCCAAAGACTAGAGTATAAGAAGGAAGGAAAATCAGTAACTTTTGAGTGAAGAAAGCTGACAAATGCTGTCAGGCAGGTAATCATGGTCAATATGAACAGTGAATTAGTTGATAATTGTAGCCTTGATATGATGTATTGAAAATGCCTCTGTGGTCTTCTCAAATCCCATAGCTTCTATCTAATCATAAAAAAAATTAGACAAATCTCAGAGTGGGCAGTTTTACATCCAAAACAAGGAAATACCTGAGTAAGTGTCACGCCAAGAGGAGCCTAAAAACCTTTAATAACTAAAGGTAACAGGGTATGTTTAATGAAATGCTGGAACAGAAAAAGGATATTAGGAAAAAATTAGATATCTGAATAAATCATGGCCTTTAGTTAATAAACTATTAGTTCAATAATTTTAACAAATAGGCGCTGGAGCGTTGGCTCAGCAGTTATGGTGTTTGCCTGGCATTCACAAGTACACAGGTTTGAACTCCAGCACCACGTACACAACAAAGTGTCAAAGCAATGAAAGCCACATGGAAAACTAAATAAAACTGATTCTCTCTCTCTCTCACTGTCCCTCTCTCTCTTAAAAAAAATAATTTTAACAAATTTCTCACACTAACATAAACTGGAAATAATAGAAATTGGGTGTGGAATATACAGAATATACACTCTTCTCCCTTTTTCTGTAAATCTACAACTATTCTAAAAATCCAAGATAATATTTAAAAATTTTAGTTATGCTAATAAAAATCCTTTCATTTACACATTGCATAATGCTTTCTGTTTCGTCAACATAGTTTTAGGAAGTGAACATTTGTTAATCTTACAGAATTCAGTTACAGACAGGTTTAATTCTACTTAACCAAAATGGAACAAGCAACTTATTTAATTAATTTAATTTATGGTAGGCTCTGGATGTTGAGTGGATTTAAAAAAAATAAGAAAGAGGGACAGTGAGAGAGAGAAAGAGAGAAGCAATTCTTAATTTTTCATTTGGCTTTTGTTCCTCTTACACTTTGTTGTATACGTGGTACTGGGGTTTGAACTCTAATACTCGCATGTCAGGCAAGTGCTATAACCACCAACCCACAGCTCCAGCCTCCTGTGTGGATTTTTCAACTAAGAAAGATTTATTTTAGAAAGAGAGAAGGATAGTGAGAGAGAGAAAGAGAGAATCAATTTTATTTAGTTTTTCATGTGGCTTTCGTTGCTCTAACACTTCATTGTATATGTGGTGCTGGGGCTTGAACTCACATCCTCGTGCATGGCAGGCAAGCGCCGTAAACCAACAAGCCACCACTCCAGCCCCAAGAAAGAATTTTAAATTAAATCCAATACCAAATGTTTCTTCCAATTTGTTTTTTTAACCTAATGACCAGAAGCATCCAAAAGCTATAAAACTTTCTTAAAAAAATTTATTAGCACATCATAGTTATACAACATAATGGGTTTCATTGTGGCATATTTTTATATGAACATCACATAATTTGATCAGTTTCATTTGCCAGTACCTCATTTTGCTCTTCCTTCCTTGCTCCTCCTGATCCCCTTCATACTGTTCTCCATTCTATTTTCATGAGATCTCTTTTTTCCCCTTTTTTTCTCTCTGGCTTCCAGGTATAAGAGAAAACATAAAAACTTGACTTTTTGACTCTGATTTATTTCATTTAACATGATGCTTTCCAGTTCCATACATTGTCTTACAAATGATATTATTTCATTATGCCTGGATATGACTCCATTGTATATATATATATATATATATACACCACATTTTCTTTATCTAATCTTCTGTTGATAGATACCTAAGCTGGTTTCATAATTTGGCTATTGTGAATTGCGCTGTTATAAACATGGGTATGCATGTATCTCTACAGTATGCTGACTTTAGTTCTTTTCGGTAAATATAGAAGAGTGGTATAGCTGGATCATATAACAGTTCTTAGGAACCTAGGAGGTTCTTAGTCTTTTTTTTTTAATTGGTTCAACATATTCTGATCCTAGTCTTTTGAGGAACTTCCATACTGATTTCCTTAGTGGTCATACTAATTTACATTCCCAAAAATGTCTAAGAGTTCATTTCCGCCCATATCCTTACCACCATCTATTGTTATTTGCATTTTTTTTTTGAGAGAGAGAGAGAGGGACGGTGAGAGAGAGAAAGAAAGAATCAACTTATTTAGTTTTGCAT
The DNA here is from genome assembly GCA_004027875.1 of Aplodontia rufa. Lineage (NCBI taxonomy): Eukaryota > Metazoa > Chordata > Mammalia > Rodentia > Aplodontiidae > Aplodontia > Aplodontia rufa. Next base: position 16,095 of record PVKS010024711.1, on the reverse strand, counting down.
GTGGCCTTCTTTGCTACAACACTTTATTGTGTACGTGGTGCTGGGGTTTGAACCCATGTCCCTGCAAATGCAAGGCAAGTGATGAAACCACTGAGCCAATGCTCCAGCCTGTTATTTGTATTCTTCATGATTGCCATTCTAATAAGAGTAAAATGAAATTTCACTGTGGTTTCTTTGTTTGTTTTTGTAAAGAGAGAGAAAGAGTTCATTTTTTTTTTTTCATCTGGTTTTTGTTTTTCCTCAACTAAGTTATGTTTGTGGGGCTAGGCCTTGAACCTGGCTCCTCACGCAGGCCATGCAAGTGCTCTACCGCTGAGCCACCTCTTCCACCCCCTCAGTGTGGTTTTGATTCACATTGCCTTAACAGCTAAAGAAGTTGAACATTTTTTTTCATGTATTTGTTAACATTTTATTAAAATTCTATTTTTAAGAAAGGAAATGATAGCTTAATGGTAGAGTATTTGCTTGGCATACATGAAGCACAGGATTCAATTCTCAGTACCACAAAAAAATTTAAAAAGATATTTTATTTGGAAGGGAGGTAGGACTTGTATCCTCCATATAAATAGGTTATTCTAGGGTTGGGGCAGTGGCTCAGGGGTTTCTGCACTTGCCTGGCATGCACAAGGATGCAGGTCCAAACCCAAGCACCACGTATACAACAAAGTGTTGAAGCAACAAAAGCCACAAGTAAAGTTGAATAAAATTGATTCTCTCTCTCTGTTCCTCAATAAATAAATAAATAAATAAATAAATAAATAAATAAATAGGTTATTCCTATGGCTAGCTCAGTGACACACACTTGTAATCCCAGCAGGAGGATCTCAAGTGGAAGGTTAGCTTGGGCAACCTAGTGAGACCCTGTCTCAAAATAAAAATTTTATCAAAGGCTAAGTGTGTGGTGCAGTGATCAAGCACTTGCTCAGCATGTGCAGCATGTGTGAGGCCCTTTGTTCAATCCCCAGTATTGTGGGGGGAGGTGTTTTAAATAGGTTACTTCTAAAATGAAATTAAAATATGTCTGAACTTTTATACAACTGCCCATTAAAAATAAGACTTTAATCTTGCAAATTTCTAGCATCTTTTATCTATGCATTCAAGCATTTTACAAGTACCTTATGATACATTTATAGTGACATTTCCTACATGGGAGAAGCAGATGAGTCAAGTGATTTATACCAGATTCTCCATGAGTCAGAGGTAGTACTGTTCCATTGAGTCATTACCTCTCAGTTGGAATTCTCAGGAAAGATATTTAAACATAAGCCTCTGAAATATAAGAAAATAAGATATTCATTTTCCTATCAGTTTTCAGCCTAGTAGGTTTGAGACCAAATTTGAGAGGATTCAATAAAGATACTTCTAAAATATGATGCAAAGATATAGTCATTACCTTAAAAAATTCTAACAGCTGTTGCATTTATGATCACCTTCAGGACAGAGGGTAGTAACCAAAGCCATTTATAGCTAAAGTCCTATACCACAATCCTTCCTTTCTTTTTTCATTGTGCCTATATAGGAAGCATATTAGAAAAGTCAATAGCATTCTATTAATTCTGTCATTACTATCAGCATCCTATCTTCTGAGATAATTACCTTATAAGTAATCTAACAAATAATACGGTGTCAGAAAACATAATTATGGGGGCTGGAGCGATAGGTAGCTCAGCGGTTTCGGCGCTTGCCCAGCAAGCACGAGGACCCGGGTTCAAACCCCAGCACCACGTACACAACTGAGTGTTGGAGCAACAAAGGCCATGTGAAAAACTAAATAAAGTTGTTTCTCTCTTTCTCTGTCTCTCTCACTGTCCCTCTCTAAGGAAAAAAAAAAAAAGAAAACATAATTATGAAATTATTCTATGCCATGGGCCAAGAATATCTGATCAGAGTCTCCACTGCTCTTTCTTTTAGTGATGAAGTTTCTTATGAAAAAATACCAGAACTGGAACATTAATATTTTATATACAATTCTAAATTTTTTTTAAAAAGAGAGAAAGGGTCAGTGTGAGAGAGAGAGCAAGAAAGAGAGAGAAAGATAGAATCAATATTATTTAGTTTTTCATATTATTTAGTTTTTCATTGCTCCAACACTTCTTTGTAACCGCCAAGCTACTGCTCCAGTCCTAATTCTAAATTTTTTATAGAAATTATTTCTCATGTATATCTCAAAATAATCTGGTACTTAAGTACAAGATTATGGGCTGGAGCAGTGGCTTGGCAGTTACAGCACTTGACTGGCATGTGTGAGGATCCGAGTTCAAACCCCAGCACCACATACACAGTGAAGTGTTGGAGGAACGAAAATCACATGAAAAACTAAATAAAGTTGATTTGCTCTCTCACTCTCTCACACTGTCACTCTCTCTTTAAAAAAAGTACAAGATTATGATAGTAAGAGACTGTATATTAGGTAATCCATCCATTTAAAGCAGTGTGGTTTTTTAAATGAGTAATAAATAGAAAAATATTCTATCTGACATACACTTGGAAAAAATACATTGGCAAAGGTGATCTAATGATTCTAGAAATGCTTGATATTGTCACATGATTCTCTAACCTTCTTGGTGGAGCCCTTGAGGGCAATAAGAATTGTGTGTCAAGCAAACAACGATTCTAATCAAATTCCTCGTTGCTTGGTTGCAGTACTTGAAAGTGAAAAATAAACACTGTTTCTATTAGTTAGTACACATTGTTAGTATAAATTCATAGTGACAGATCTAATAGCACCCTGAGACCTTGCCCCACTAAATACTTTTGTCTAAAGTAAGACTTACTGAATCTAACAGTGGGATTAACTCCAAAAAATATCCAAAGGCCCTCATTAGAAAGGTGTTTTATTGCCACACACTGTAGCACATACCTGTAATCCCAGCAGCTTGGGAGGCTGAGACAGGAGGATTGCAATTTCAAAGCCAACTTCAGCAACTTAACAAGGCCCTAAGCACTTTAGCAAGACCCTGTCTCAAAATAAAAAATTAAAAAGGGCTAGGGACATGGTTCAGTAGTTAAACACCCCTGGGTTCAATCCCTAGCACCTGGCTCCACAAAAAAAGAAAGGTGTTTTATTGTGAACTCATAGCATGTATGGAGAACACCATACCATATAGCTTCATTATCATACCTTTTGCAAGGCCCCAAAAAGGGTCTCATCATGGGTGGGAATTTTCTTCACAATCACCTTGAAATGATTTTCCCCCAGTGGAATCTAAAAAAGAATTGCTTCATCAAAGAAAGCCCAATTTCATTGAATACATGTTTAACTCAAGTTTCTGTTTAATGAACCAAAACTCATATCCAAGAAAATGATGCATTTAAGAGTAAGGTAGGTGATATAGTTCAACAAATAGAAAGTGCCACACAAAAATTATATTCCCACATATTGTTATATCGAATGCAACCATACTAGAATCAATTCTTTATTGTAGCTGTGTTTACACGTTGGCACCTTGATGGACTGCAGAATACTAGAGGACAGAGAAGTGAGGAAAACATGGATAAATTCACTGGGCAACTCTTCAAAGGTGGAAAACTTGAATGATGGCAGGATAAAGGATCTGTGCTGAAGAAAAGATTACTGCTTAAAAACAAACAAAAAATGTAAGAAGATGTAAAGATAAAAGAAAGGGTTCTGTGGGATTGAATTTGATGCCTAATATGACATTCTCCCACATGATAATATTAAAAACAACAAAGAATTCCCTAATACACAAGCTATCTTCTTCACTAACAAACCAAAGAAGAAAATTTTTGCTTTAATATTTTTTGAAGTTGTCACCTACACCCTATAGAAATTGGTTTTCTTTTAAAGATTATTTAAGGGCCTAGAGTGGTAGCTCAGCGGTTAAAGTGCTTGCCTGGCATGTGTAAGGACCCAAGGTCAAAACCTAGCACCATGTACACAACTAAAAGTCGGAGGAACGAAGACCAGATGGAAAAATAGATAAACATTTATTCTCTCTTTTTCTCTCTTTCACTGTCCCTCTCTTTCTTAAAAAAAAAAATATCAGAGTGAGAATATTTTTTTAATTGGTGAGAATAAGAATATTTCTGAGTGTTTCCAAAACACAGTGATTACCTCCAGGAGCTGGGTGGCTGGGAGGAAAGGGCAGGAGAGACATATCTCATTATATACCCTTTGAGAACTTTTGAATTTTATTTCACTTGCTATTGTTTTGAGGTGGGGCTCTCACTATGTTGCCCATAGTCTCACATTCCAGGGCTCACACAATCTTCCCAAGTAACTGAGTCTACAGGTGTGCCACTTCCCTTTGATTTAAAACCTTATGACTGTACTATCTATTCAAAGAAGAAAACACAGTTTTGTTGTGCTGAGGACTGAACCCAGGGCCTTGCACATTGTTGCACCGCTGCTACATTCCCACTCCAGAAAATATAATTTTTAAAAATTGTTATCAACCTAATTCCCTTGAAATATTATGAAGATCAGCAACAACATAATCACTAAGAAAACCCTATTCTTAAAATGATAAAATATGGGGCTGGAGCGATGGCTCAGCGATTACGGTGCTTGCCTGGCATGGGCAAGGATGCAGGTTCAAACCCCAGCACCATGTACACAATGAAGTGTTGGAGCAACAAAGACCACATGGAAAACTAAATAAAATTGACTCTCCCTCTTTCTCTCTCTCTCACTTTCCTTCTCTCTTTAAAAAAAAAAAAGATAAAATACATGGCAAATGCCATCCTACCCCTTGGGTTAATAAACTGTGCTATTTTGCAATCAGAAAGAATGCAAATGTTTTTTGGAGACAAATAATGATACTTCAAAAAGCCATATCAACAATTATATTTCACTGTGTGTCATCATATATTATTTAATATGGTTCTTAGGGCAAAAAATAAAAATTCCAGCTCATATGATAAAGGGGTAAGTTAGTGTAGAGAGGGACCCTTTTACTGAACCCAGAGAAGACAGACACAAAACGGATGGGCCAGACCATATGCAATACACATATGAATTAGTCAGCATAGTCTATTTTAAGTCCTACATTAAAAGAACATTTCCAAGCCAGGCTTCATGACACACTGTAATCCCAGTTACAGCGAGGCTGAGGCAGGAGGACCACATGTTCTATACCAGCATGGGTAGCGAGATCCTGTCTTGAAAAACAGCCAGGTGCTGGGGATGTAGCTCAATGGCAAAGCATTTGCCTAGCCTGTGTGAGACCTAGGGTTCAGTCCTCTGTGTGTGTGTGTGTGTGTGTATAACTGATTATATTTTTACTACTCTTGAGGATTTAAATGACTGAATCCACTCATGACAACAAAGAAAATATCCTGAAATTACTTCTAAGACTAATATAATTAAAATAATTTGATAGAGATAAAATTGCAAGCCACAGTGGAGGGAGGTATACAAGAGATTGAAGAGTATAAAGACAATATAGTGTTTTCCTAGGGCCATTTCTCTAATCCCATCACTAGGGCCAATCTACCTTTCTTCCTTTTATCCTCCCTTCCTTCCTTCCTTCTTCCCTCCCTCCAGCCCTTCCTTCCCCCCTCTCTCCCAATGAGACATTCAGACAGCTGGAGTTCTAGAGGCTATCTTCTGGACAGGTACAAAAGTAACCAAATTAATAACACATAGCTAATAAATGGTAAATGCCATAAACGAAGTGCTATGAACATACACAGCATGTATTCTGACCTGGCCGCATTCTAATCCCATGAGCCCCAATGTTGCTACAGCAACATCCTTGATCCATTGCAAATGAAGATAAAGTTTGGATTAAGGACTGTGGTAGAGGAAAGGGAATTCAATAAACAATGTATTATAGGTATATTAATGGATAGATACAACTCTATTTCTCTTTGAGAATTAATGGAAATTCTTTTCCTAAAATCTTTTGTTGCTTTATTAATACAATTTTAAACAGCATTTTTCTCTTTAAGTGATGAATGGCAATGATTTGAGTGTATGAGAGTAATTCATAATGTGAAACCATTTTATTTTGTAATGCCTTTAAAGAAGACTGTAGCAAAACATTTACCTTCCTTATTACATTTTGCTTGAACTAATACCAAAATTCATTTTAATCTATTAAGACAATAATGAACTTTAAGCAGAACAAATTGAATGAGGGAAAAATGTTAACTAAAATTTTGCTAGAGTTAGACCATAGAGAAGGTAACACAACTTCCAACATGCATATAAGAAATTTAAATCTAAGAAAATAGCATTCTCTTCTTTCCCTGTCACTCTTAGAAATGTTTTCCTAAACTCTCTGCACTTTCTCGGTGTCTAAAGTAATGCTAACTGGCTATGGCTTCTTTCAGCAGCTTCTAACAGATTCAGATCAAGACTAGATTAGATACAGCAGGACCTTGTGATGGCATAAACAACCTCCCTCCACTAAATGGACCTGAAACATGAGACAGATAAACAAAGCAAAAAATCTTAGAAACTCAGCCGTGAGGTTCTCAGAGGAAAGTTGAACATTTGGTGCTCTCACAGAGACATGCATTTAAACAATGCATATATGACTGCTTACTCTGGACCAGACCTAGGTTTCTTTAAGGTCGTTTACTTCTGTCTAAGTCTACAATACAAAGCCCCAACTCTGACCACATTTAAATGTGCAAAAGTGATAGTTAAACCTAGGAACATCAGAAGGGGCTTATGTGCCTTGGTTATTTTACTCAAAGTAATGATGATAACCATTAACCCTATTAATAACATGAGTAAAAATTTACTGTTTGTCAGAAACTGAGCTAAGCATTTCACTTGCGTTATCTTATCTAAACTTCTCTCACCTGAACAACTTCATGAAGAAGGTACTATTATTACTTGTTTTACAAATAGGGAAACCAAGGCAAACACACATGTTAAGTGCCTCGGCTAATTTAAAGCCCATGCACTTGCACTTGGGTGGCTCAAGCAGGAAGACTGCTTGAGTTCAGGAACTCAAGGCCAGTCTGGGCAACATAACAATACCGTGTTGCAAGACTAAATAAAATAAAATAAAAATCCATGCAGTTATCCTCTGTGCTGTACTAACTTTTGGAATTTTAATCATGAGGAGGAAAGAATTGATGTGATCTATGGGAGTATGGAGTGATACATGTTACTATGTTGATAGCTTAAGTGTGACTACTCTTATAAATTATTTCAGTTTAAGCTAAATTTATCCACTTACTTTTATGGTTTGGCTGAGCCATATACCAATGAGGTATATAGCTTTGGCTTTAGAACTAATTAAGCCTGCAGTACAGTCCAGGGTTGAACTAATTCATGAGGTAGCTGCTATTTTTAACCACCCCTACCAAGACTCTGAGTAATTACTGCTGGGGAGCTCCCGAGTCAGAATTCAAACACAGGCAGTAATACTCAAAAGTCCTAACCACTGCTCTGTACAGCCCTTCAACTAAAGGAGGCTAATGAGTCAATTATAATGATGAATCTCTTGCCTCAAGTAGTGTAGGTCACAGGCTGGAGGGGTATCTCAGTGGTTACAGTGCTTGCCTGGCATGCACAAGGATGCAGGTTCAAACCCCAGCACCACATACACAACTAAGTGTCAGAGCAACGATAAACCAGATGAAAAACTAAATAAAATTGATTCTCTCTCTCTCTCTCTCTCTCTCTGTCCCTCTCTTTAAAAAATAAATAAATAAAAGGTGTAGGTCAGCAAGGCATAGTGGTATACACCTGTTTTCCCAGTGACTCAGGAGGCTGTGGCAGGAGAATTGCAAGTTTGAGGCCAGGCTCAGCAACTTAGTGATGCCTTAAGCAAATTAGTGAGATCTTGTCTCAAAATAAAAAGGGCTGGAAAAGTGGCTTGGCAGCACAGCACCTGCCTGGTATACTTGAGGACCAGGTTCAAACCCCAGGACCACACACATAAATCAGTGTCAGAAAAACAAAAACCAGATGAAAAAAATAAATAAAAATTAACTTGACTCTCTTGCTCTATAAAAAACAACAACAACAACAAGAAGTGTAGGTCAAAGCAAGTTTCCTTAAAGCAGCCAAGAGTCCCATTGCTTTTATGCATAACCTTACTCCTCCTATGCTGCTAACCCTAAGGGGAACCAAATCTTACGTTATAACCAGATATTGAAAGGGAGATGAATGACCATAATTATTTAAGTGGGCCAGAAACCTGATATAGCAACTCACGCTGCCCATGTGGTTATTAGTGCCTTTGACTTCATAGTGGAACAGCTGGTAAGGTTCATTAAGGACTTGCTATTCACTCTTTAGGAACAAACAGAAAATTCTTCAGAGAAGATGAATTTCTTGTTTAATTGTCCATCAGTTATAAAAAATCTGCTCCTCCTTTCACTGTTACCAAGTTCATAACCTTGGGCCAGCTCAATGCTGTTGGCTTGTTCACCTTTGAAATGTCTTATTAATGCCTGAGTGGAAGGAACACTATAAATACAAAATATTAACTACACTTACCTTTGGGAACATAAACATAACTAGAGATTTTAATGAGGTTACATAAATTAGAATTTGCTTAGTGTTTTACATTTTCACAATCCTATTTACAAACATTTGCAATATCTTATCCATTCCACAGTTGCAAAAACAATCTCAGTATGGCAAAGTGACTTTGTTATAGTTATGTAGCATATTAAAAGCAAGAATTCATAGCCTGGACTACACATGTCCAAATTTAAAGTTGCTATGAGGTTTATAGGCTCCTAACAGTATCCAAGTGTATCGAGCACTCACCACTTAGCAGACACGATGCTGACCACCAAGAATCATATACCAGTGCTCACAACCATCATATGAGATATTATTGTTCCCATTTTACAAGAGAGAAAAAGGACTCTCCTGGAGGTTAAATCATGTGCCCCAAATTGCACGTTTATTATTTTTTTTCACGTGTTCACAGAACCAAGATCCAAACCTTGTTCCCTCTGACTCCAAAGCATTTTCTGCACTTCATTTCCTTCTCAACTCTGGGGAATGGGAGTGTACATGTAAAACAGTCCTTTCATGTAAAATATAAAATAAACAATGACAGTGTACATGAAGAAGGATGTAGACTATTGCATAACCCTCTAAACCTGACATCCAGGGGTAATAAAAAGTATATTCTGGGCTGGAGCGTTGGCTCAGCAGTTACAGTGCTTGACGGGCATGCGTAAGTACAGGAGTCCAAATCCCAGCACCACATACACAACAAAGTGTTAGAATAACAAAAGTCACACACACACACAAAAAACAAATAAAATTGGTTCTCTCTCTTATTGTCCCTCTCTCTTTAAAAAGAAAAAAGGATATTCCTATTTCTATTATTAGGTTCTCCATTGCTTGTGTTCTGAAAATAATATATTTATAATAACTTTTAGTATTTATGTGAATAGAATTATATATTTATGTTACTGAATGGTAATAATAAGGGCATTGTTCAATTGGTTTACTGTAATAATTCTCACTATGTACAGTGTTTGACAACAATAATGTTAAATAACAAGGCTGGAGTGGTGGCTCAGTGGTAGAGCACTTGCCTGGCATGCACAAGGACCCAGATTCGAAACTCAACACCATATACACAACTAAGTGCCAGAAAAACAAAGAAAAGATGAAAAATTTTTTTTTTAAATTGATTCTCTTTCCTAAAAATATTGTTAAATAACAATAATTAGGGCTGGAGTGGTGTCTCAGTGGTTACGGCACTTGCCTGGCATTCATGAGTACATAGGTTCAAACACCAGCACCACATACACAACAAAGTGTTGGAGCAATGAAGGCCACATGAAAAATTAAATGAAATTGATTCTCTCTTTTTCTCACTGTCCCTCTCTCTCTTTAAAAAAAACTCCCAATAATTAGAAAGTCATCAAATGATAACATGGAATATTAATTTTGAGTTATAAAAAGATATTGCAAAAATAGAAAAGATACTTAGGTACATGTACATAAATACACACACCTGACCAGATGAGTACAAATGTATATTTGTTATTCAGGTAAAAGAATACAGGCCAGCAAACATTTTGAATATCAGAACATCACTGCTTTTCCACTTAAATAACATCTAGTTAGAGTAGACATATTTACATGAATTCATGCATATCCACAGTGAGATTTTTTTTAGTTTTCAGCAACTAGATTATGGTGTGAGAACGCATATTAATAGCATTGAACATGAGATACAATCCTTTTCTTTTTCAAAGAGAGAGGGGACAGTGAGAGAGAAAGAGAGAATCAACCTTATTTAGCTTTTCATGTGACTTTTGGTGCTCTGACACTTTGTTATGTACGTGGTGTTGGGGTTCGAACCCATGGACTCACCCATGCTAGGCAAGCACCGTAACCATTGACCCACCACTCCAGCCCCTACAAGCTTTTTCTTAAAGCTAAGTCTTAGTGCCAGGCATGGTGGCACATACTTGTATTCCCAGCGACTCGGGACGCCGTGGCAAGAGGATCACAAGTTCAAAGCTAGCCTAAGCAACCAAATAGTGAGGCCTTATAAGCAACTTAATGAGACCCTGTCTCAAAATATAAAATAAAAAGGGTTGGAACTGAAGCTCAGTTGTTAAGTGCCCCTGGGTTCAATACCTGGTACAAAAAAAAAAAAAAAAAAAAAAAAAAAAAAAAAAGAAAAGCTAAGTCTTAGTATCACTAATAAGACTAAGACTATCAGGATGAAAATAAATTTATAGTAGTAAAAATTTTCCATTTTGTTAATTTTCCTAGTTTGTTAATAAAGAATTATATTTGGTGGATGGAGTGGTGGCTTGGCAGTTACAGTGCTTGCCTGGCATATGCAAGGACACAAGTTCGAACCCCAGCACCACATACACAACGAAGTGTTGCAGCAATGAAAGCCACAGAAAAAACTCTTACAGTTCCTTCATCTATTAAAAAAAACATTATAGGGGCTGGAGCGGTGGCTCAGCGGTTTTGGCGCTTGCCTGGCAAGCACGAGGACCCTGGTTCAAACCCCAGCACCACGTACACAACGAAGTGTTGCAGCAATGAAAGCCATAGGAAAAACTCTTACAGTTCCTTCATCTATTAAAAAAAAACATTATAGGGGCTGGAGCGGTGGCTCAGCGGTTTTGGCGCTTACCTGGCAAGCACAAGGACCCGGGTTCAAACCCCAGCACCACGTACACAACTGAGTGTTGGAGCAACTGAGGCCATGTGAAAAACTAAATGAAGTTGTTTCTCTCTTTCTCTGTCTCTCTCACTGTCCCTCTCTCTGAAAAAAAAAATTATACTTTTACCAAATCTCTTCTAAATTTCTTTGATACAGGGATCAAGGTGCACACATTTTCCACAATAAACATTCGCTCTTATTATCACGCAACTGCACTAGCCACACTGAATGTTTTGGGTCCCTGGACTAACCAGGCTATTTATAATCTTGCCTGAGCTGCCTTTGCTTCTGCTGCTTGCTTTGCCTGGAAAGCCCTCCGTGTTTCCTTCTTACCTCACCATCCAAAGACTTACCTCAAGGGAACCCTTCCGTAAGAAACAGATTCATTAATGCTCCCTTTCTCTACCTCAGAACTGACCATTTCCTCCCTATTGTGCCTCCCACTTACCTCCCAGCTTACTTCCGTCAAAGTGCTTGTATCCCTAATTGCATTTACTTGCTTACATATGCCTCCTACCCCACTAGACTGCAAACTCTGTGAATACTGGCTTAATACTGGGAGTATATAATGAGTCTTTGAAAGTCACCAATAGGTAGTTTTTTGAAGTATAATGAGGGCTAGGATCTTTTTTAAGTGCCAGAGAGCATTTCCTTTACCATCTTGTATGCACACCTACTTATTTATTTATTTATTTATCTTTTAGAGAGAGAGGAACAGAAAAAAGCAATCAATTTTACTTAAGTTTTTCATCTGGTTTTTGTTGCTCCAACACCTAGTTGTGTATGTAGTGCTGAGGTTCAAACATGGGTCCTCATGAATGCCAGGCAGGTATCATAACCACTGAGCCACCGCTCCAGCCCCACTCCCACTTTTAATTAATTAAAAAAATTTTAAAAATTTGTGCTGGAAATTGAACACAAGAGCTATCTCCCCAACTCCTGCACCCCAACTCTTATAATAACTACCTTCTCAGGAAGCATTAGAACATTCAAAATTCTTTAGTTAGTTGGCTTATGTGTGCATGTATGAACACACACATACATACATAAACACACACACACACTAGCACTGGGGACCAAACCCAGTGTCTTGAGCATGCTAGCAAAGCACTCTATCATTGAGCTACATCCAAAACCCTTTTTTCACCTTCTCCTCCTTTTCTCCTTCTCCTCCTCCTCCTCCCACCCCCTCCTCCCCGCCCCCTTCTCCTCCTACTGTGTTTTAAATAGCTGGCCATTCTTTTTTTTATTTTTTATTTTAAGATAGAGAGAGGGACAGTGAGAGACAAAAAGAGAGAATCGAATTTATGTTTTTTTCATGTGGCCTCATTGCTCCAGCACTTCGTCATGTACGTGGTACTAAGGTTTGAACTCACTTTCACACAAGCCAGGCATGGCGCCATAACCACTCAGCCACCACTCCAGCCACATAGCTGGCTGCTATTAGTTGGACTGTTTTGAGGTCAAGAGCCATCTGCTTCCAGACCATTTCAACTTCACTGACTACCCCCAAAATATATCTTCTGTCTCTGTAAGTGTTAATTTTTTTATAGAACTAAAAATATTCCAGTGACAACAGGGAGATCTACCATTTTAGAAAATATTTTCTTCTGGTAAAGGGTTATATTCTAGGGACAAAATAAGAGGTTGGTTTATTTTATTTTTAGCAGTGTCTTCTACCTAATAATTTTCTGTTTTGGTTTTAAACTATGACCTATCAACAAACAAGTTTAAGCCAGCATTTTGTAAACATATTTCTAATAAATTTATTCAGGAACAGTTTATATCAGAGAGGTTAGACAGCTATGAGTTTCCCCTTCATCAGGAAATAGAGGAAGGTGGCACATTTCAAAATATAGCAATGGGGGTTGGAGAGGTGGCACTGTGGTAGTACACTTGCCTGGCATGCACAAGGACCCAAGTTCAATCCCCAGCACAACTAAGCACTGGAAAAGCAAAAGCCAGATGAAAAACTAAAGTTCATGCTCACTTTCTCTCTCTCCCTCAAAAAAATAAAAAATGAAATAAAATTTAAAAATGAAAAATAAGACAATATAAAGTATAGCAATGATTAGAAATATATAGTGAGGAAATCAATAGAATTTCATAAGAGGTAAGCTAATTTACTAAGAAATGTGGTACATAGTCAGTGAGAACCAAAGACTGTGTAACCAAACACAATGCATTCACATCTTGGTGAGCACAAAGGCAGAAAACAAACCAAGATATAAGAGTAGAGAAAGATTTATTACCTGTAGCAGGCAAGCAGAGCAGTGGGGTTGCTTCCAAAGTAATGCCTACACGGGGATTTTATTGGGCTAGCCTATACCCTTTGATATTGGAGAGCACTTTAGGGATGGCTGCACTCCTAAGCATGCTCAATTTAAGGTCATAGTTCAAGAGGCAAAGATGCCAGACACATTTCCAAGCATGCTCAATTCAAGGTCATAAAGATGGCAGACATGAACACTTCGAAGTATGCTTAGTTCAGTATCATAATAAGTCAAGTTTACTCTAGGTAGCCTTAAAAAAAAAAAAAGAGTCAGCAGTGTGACCTGGTGAACTTGGCTGATACTCCCCAGTTTTTCCAAAAACATTTTAGTTGAAACAAACAAAAAGGGGAACTCTGAAGGTGCATTAATGCAGGAGATGATCAGAAATATACCTGTTAATGATCAGAAATATACCTGTCAAGGCAAACAGATCCTTTAAATGGCAAAGAGCACTTATTGGTTATCTTGTTGGTAAACTATATACACTTTCATTATACAAACTTTTACATAACAGACAAAGCTCACACAAACATAATTCTCAGATGTAGACATACATCTAGTCACATACATATATATATACGCATACATCTAGTTACATATATTTAGAGTGTCAACTATATTGCTTTAACTTGAATTTTTTTAATTTAACCAGTTGGAAAATAATCATTTAAAAGATTTTTAAACAAAAAATTAAAATTAAATTTAAAAAAGACTTTAAAACGTGCACAAATCCTAATCCTCTTAAAATTTAGTTTAGAAATCCTTTTAAAATTTAGAAATCACATTAGTAGATAAGAGGAGAACAATGTTTAAAGGAGTCCTTCTTGTTCATAGCATAGAGAATTAACATATTAAAGGTTAACCTCAGAAGAAAAAACAAAACAAAAAAACCAGGCTGGAGCAGTGGCTTAGAGGTTATAGCAGTTGCCTGGCTTGTGCAAGGACCCAAGTTTGAACCCCAGCACCAAGGATACAATGAAGTGTCAGAGCAACAAAATCCCGATGAAAAACTGAAAACAACAAGGTGACTCTTTTGTTGTTGTTGTTGTTGTTTTTTAGATTGTGTAATTTTTTTTATTACATGGATGTAGAGATACAATTGAGGGGGGAAACATTATCAAACATTCAACAACCAATGTATATACACTTAGTTATCCAGGGCAAATGCCATACCATGGATGCCCAGCTTGGGTTCCCCCTGTTGCTGTTTCCCCCAGAAGAACTCCTGAGTTAAATGGATAGCTCCTGGAGGACAGAGATCTCCTTCTGAGATGATTCCCCATATTCCCACCCTCCAGTCTCCTAGGTGTTCTTCCTACAGCCTCCCCCCACACCATCCCCCACATTCTAAGTAAGTATCCTAGGGAGTCATCCCCCTGTTGCATTAAGAATCATACAATTTGAAGTTATTATTAGCTTAGCCATCTAACATACTGCTTCCTGATATATTCTAGCTTCCACAGATGAGAGATATCATTCGGTCCTTGAGTCTGAGATTGGGATACTTCACTTAGCATAATTCTTTCCATCTCCATCCATTTGCTATCAAAAGCCATAATATCATCTTCTCTAATGGCCAAGTAGTATTCCATTGTACATATGTACCAAAGTTTTTGTATCCATTTGTCGAGTGAGGGGCGTCTGGGTTGGTTCCATAATCTAGCTATAATAAATTGAGCTGCTATAAACATTGATGAAGCCACATCACTATAATATGCTGATTCTAACTCTTTTGGGAAAATAGACAGGAGTGGGATAGCTGGGTCACAAGGTGGTTCCATCCTTAATTTTTTGAGGATACTCCACACAGCTTTCCATAGTGGCTGAACTAGTTTGCAGTCCCACCAGCAGTGTACCAGTGTTCCTCTTTTCCCACAGCCCCTCCAGCATCTGTTGTTCAAATTTTTCATTTTTGCCACTCTAACAGGACTGAGGTGGTATCTCTTTAAAGTTTTGATTTGCATTTCCCTTATAGCTAAGGATGTAGAGCATTTTCTCATATATTTATGGGCTTTCTGGACTTCCTCTAGTGAGAAGCTTCTTTTAAGATCCATAGCCCATTTATTCGTTGGATTATTTGTGATTTTGGTGTTTAGTTTCTTTAGTTCTTTATATATTCTGGATATTAGCCCTCTGTCCGAGGTGTAGCAGACAAAGGTTTTCTCCCATTCTGTAGGTTCTCTTTTGATGTTCTTGATTAGATCTTTAGCTGTGCAAAAACTTTTTAGTTTAATTGCATCCCATTCATTTATTCTTTTTTTTAGATTTTTATATTAGAAGTATTTATTATTGTGCACCGATAAAGTTCACATCAACTCCACTATCATTTAGCAGGATTCTAACACCTTCTGAAAACATCTTACTATATGTAACTCTAATCATCAGGGAAGACACAGAATCCTCTCTAGGTGGGTACGCAGGTACGCTCCACCGCCATAGCCTTGAAACTAGTGCCATCTGCGTAGTGATGCTAGCTGGGCTCTGTCCCATTCATTTCTTCTTAACTTTACTGCTTCAGCCATGGGAGTTTTGTTCAGGAAGTAGCTGCCGACTCCTATGTCCTATAGTGTTGACCCTACTTCTTTTTCTAGTAAGTTTAAAGTTTTTGGCTTAATATCCAGGTCTTTGACCCATTTTGATTTAATTTTTGTGCAGGGTGAAAGATAAGGATCCAACTTCAGTTGTCTACACATGGCTGTCCAATTTGTCCAACACCATTTATTGAACAGACTATC
>PVKS010024710.1:0-30747 GCA_004027875.1 Aplodontia rufa | reverse complement strand
ATTGGAGTACCAGTAAACTCCACCATATATCGCTTTGGTACACACCTAGAAAATGAAGTCGAAATAAAGGCAAAAAAAAAAAAAGGAAATTTATACTTATTAGGAAAACCCTGGAAGTGTCGATATTATGATTGTCTCTGGTCCTTTCAGGGAATGGATCTTCTATTTCTGGCTGGATATGACCAGTTTTAACTTTTTTTGAAGATGTATTCAGGGGATCTGAAAGTCAGAAGATATGTTATCAGAGCTCCATCTGCTGGTAGTTGTCGGACATGACTTCTGTGATCCCTGATGTGAGGGTCAGCTTTTCCGCCCTGTGAAAGACCTGTCTCTGGTGGGAGGACAGAGCCTTGAACTCCATTACTTCTCAGCCTCAGATCCTTTATGAGAGGAGTATTCAGGCCCCGGACCCCACCCTCTGCTGAGACTGCCTGCGTTCAGCTGCTGGATCCAGGCACAGTTTTATGAGCCTGTTTTGCAGACCCGGGGGAGGCGGGTCCAGGGCAGGGAGTGTGGTTTTAAAAATGGATGCTCCTCTTCCCTCACTGCTCCCACAACTTCCTTAGGGCTTCAGCCAAGCCTTCTGGTCCTGTCTCCACCCTCGATCTCCGTTGCTTCCTGCGGGGCACCTAGAGCTTGCTTTGCAGTCCCAAAGAGGTCCCGCCCTGATCGGGTGGGCTGGGAGTGCGGCAACCAGCAAGCGGACAAAGCACGGATGCCTGCTCGGCCTCTTCGCCCCTGCCGATCCCGCCCCGCCTCCTCCACGCAAACCGCCGCTCTGCACTTGTTTGGACGCTATTTCCAGACACTGATCCTGTCGCAAAACAGAACGCAGGTCCGGGAGGGGTCCTTGCCAGAATGCTGATTTTAAAGCTGCGTGGGTTTTTCTTTGCAGATGTGACTCAGGTGGGCGGGAGTGTAAGCGGGTTGTAAATGCCGGGCGGCGGGGTGGCTGCTGCCGCGCGGCAGCTGAGACAGATCAGAACAAAGCCCCAGGTTGTTTACAAGTCTCTATTCCTCAAATCTACTGCTAAGATTAGGACTGGTGGTTCACAATACTAATCTCCCCAAACGCACCTCGAAATACTGGTGAGAAGATGGAGAAATCCTGATCAGTCGCGGAGGTGCAGGGAAAGCCTTTTGTCTTCAGAACACCATCTTGCTTCTCTCTACCCCCTACTTCTAACTTCTTGCTGAGTAATGTTTTGGCTAATCTGGGTCTTCTTGTTATTCCATACGAACTTGAGAATTGCTTTTTTCTGTACCCATGAAGAATGATATTGGTATCTTGATGGGGATTGCATTAAATCTGTACAGGTCTTGGGTTAGAATGGCCATTTTGATTATATTAATTCTGCCTAACCATGAGCATCAAATGTTTTTCCATCTACTCAAGTCTTCTGCAATTTCTTTTTCTAGGGTTTGATAGTTTTCGTTGTACAAGTCCTTAATATCCTTTATAAGGTTGATGCCCAAGTATTTTGTTTTTTTGGAGGAAATGGTGAATGGGACAGATTTCCTGATTTCTTCTTCCACAGACTTGTTGCTAGAGTAAAGGCAAGCTAGTGATTTATTGGGTGTTGATCTTATAGCCAGCCACCTTGCTGAAATCACCTATAAGCTCTACGAGTTTTCTGGTTGAGCTTATTTGGTCTTCTAGGTATAGAATCATGTCATCAGCAAATAGTGACAACTTGACTACCTGTTTTCCTACATGAATTCCTTTGATTTCCTTGTCTTGTCTGATAGCTCTGGCAAGGGTTTCAAGGACTATATTGAGTAAGAGTGGTGAAAGTGGAAAACCTTGTCTTGTTCCTGAATTCAGTGGAAATGCTTTCAGTCTTTGCCCATTGAGGATAATGTTGGCTATGGGTCTGTCATAAATGGACCTTACATAGTTAAAGTATCTTCCCTTGATCCCCATCTTCTTCAGAATTTTGAGCATAAAGTGATGTTGAATTTTATCAAAGGCCTTTTCTGCATCAATTGAGATGATTATATGATTTTTATTTTTAATTCTATTTAAGTGGTGAATTACATTTACTGATTTGCATTTGTTGAACCAGCCTTGTTTTCCTGGAATGAAGCCCACTTGATCATGATGTATTATCTTTTTAATGTACTTTTGGATTCTATTAACTAGAATTTTATTAAGGATTTTTGCATCTATGCTCATCAGGGAAATTGGTCTGTAGTTTTCTTTTCTTGACATGTCTTTATTGGATTTTTGGTACAAGTGTGATATTTGCTTCATAAAAAGTGTTTGGGTGTGCTCCCACCCTATCAATTTCATGAAACAGCTTATAGAGGATCGGTGTTAACTCTTCTGTGAAAATTAGTAGAATTCTGCCGTATATCCATCCAGTCCTGGGCTTTTCTTTTTTGGAAGAGCTTGGATTGCTGCTTCAATTTCACTACCTGAGATAAGCTGGTTTAGATTTTCAATGTCCTCCTGTGTTAATGTGGGGATGTCGCATGTAGCCAAGTATCTGTCCATATCCTCCAGATTATCAAACTTTGCAGAGTATAAATTTTCAAAATAGGTTCTGATAATCTTCTCTATTTTGGTTGAGTCTGTGGTGATATCTCCATTTTCAACTTTGATTTTGTTGATTTGCTTCACTTTGTTCTTCCTTTTGGTGAGGTTGGCAAGGGGTGTGTCAATCCTGTTTATTTTTTCAAAGAACCAACTCTTGTTTTGTTGATAATTTGTATTGTTTTTTGTTCTCAATTTCATTGAGTTCAGCTCTGATTTTAGTTATTTCCTGTCTTCTATTGCCTTTGGGATGAATTGTTCCTCTTTTTGCAGGAGTTTGAGTTGGAGCATCAGACTATTTATTTGGACTCTTTCTAGATTTTTGATGTATGCACTCAGTGCTATAAATTTATCTCTTAAGAATGCCTTCATACTATCCCACAGATTTCAATATGTTGTTTCTCATTCTCATTCATTTCCAAGAATTTCTTGATTTCTGCTCTCATTGCCTCTTTTATCCATCCTTTGTTTAAGAGGGAATTATTCAATTTCCAAGTATATGAGTAATTTCTGTTATTTCTCTTGTTGTAGATTGCTAAGATCATAGCTTTGTAGTCTGACAGGATACATGGGACTATATCAACTTTTTTGTATTTGTTAAGGTTACCTTGGTGAACTAGGATGTGTTCTGTTTTAGAAAAGGATCCTTGAGCTGCTGATAAGAAGGTAAATTCAGCCGACTTAGGATGGAATATTCTGTAGATGGCTATTAAGCCTGATTGATTAATAGAGTTATTCAAATTGGCAATGTCTTTACTGATTTTTTTTGTTTTGATGATCTATCTAGTGTTGATAATGATGTACTGAAGTCCCCCGGTATTATTGTGTTGAGAACAATGAGGGGTCTAATGTCCTTGAGTATTTATTCCATATATTTGGGGGGCTCTAGGGAGCATAAATGTTATTTATCATTATATCTCCTTGATGAACTGTCCCTTTTAGTATGATGAAATGTCCCTCTTTGTCCTTTCTGACTAGTTTTAGAACAAAATTAATTTTATCAGATATTAGGATTGCCATGCCAGCTTGCATTTTTTGGCTGCAGGCCTGGTAGACATTTTGCCAACCTTTCACTTTCAGTCTGTGTCTATTTTTGAGTGTGAGGTGTGTTTCCTGTAGACAACATATTGTTGGATTTTGTTTTTTGATCCAGTGAGTCAAGCTGTGTCTTTTAATTGGGGCATTGAGACCATTCACATTCAGAGTTAAAATAGATATGGTAAACTGAATCTCAAACTTTGGGATTACTACAGAGTTTTGATCCATCTTGGGAATCTTTTGGTGTGTAATGTGGTTATTGACTCTCCCTTGCTTAAGGGTTTAAGGTATTATTAGTATTTTCTTTTGAATGAAGAATATCCTTGAATATTTTGTAGTGCATGATTTGTGTTCATGTATCTTGCTACCTTGAGTTTACATTGAAGTATTTAATTTCCCCATCACTTTTAAAGCTGAGTTTTATAAGGTGTATTATTTTTGGCTAAAAATTGTTTTCATTCAAGGCTTGAAAAATATTGTTCCAAGCTCTTCTGGCCTTCACTGTCTGATCTGAAAAATCCATAGTGATCCTAATTGGTTTGCCACTGAAAGTGATTTGGGGCTTTTCTCTATATGCTTTTAGAATTCTCTTTTTAATTTCTCTGTTATTCATTTTGTATATGATATGTTGGTGAATTTCTCATTTGATTAGGCTAGTTTGGTGTTCTATAAGCGTCTTAAATGTGGTATTTGGGGACAATTCTAATGTAAGGAAAGCTCTCCTTTATAATTTCTCTTAGAAGATTCTTAATATCCCTTGTTTGCTGTTCAGAGTTTCCATCCAGTCCAATGACTCTCAGGTTATTTCTCCTCATCTTGTCAAATATTATTTGGAAGCTCTGATCATGTATTGTAAGTTTCTTCTCTTGTCTATCCTCCTTGAACTTGACATTGCTTAGTCTATCTTCGTTATCTGATGTACGTTCTTCAAGAGCTGAGGTTCTATTTTCAGTGAGGTTTACTCTGGTGTTAGAATCTTCCAGGGAAGGTTTAATTTGGTTGACAGTGTTTTTCAAGCTTATCTTTCATCTCATGGAATTGCTCCTTTATTTCCTTATAAAAGTTGTCTCTCATCACTTGAAATTGATCTCTGATCTCTTTCCTTAATTCTTCTTTCAACTCTTTGATTGGGTTACTAATCATGTTGATAAAATTTCTTTGGTTTTCATCTAGGGCCCCAGCCATGGAGTCCTTGGGTGGAGACTTTGAGCCTGAGGAGGGGAGTTACTTCCCCTTTTCCTCATTTTCAGATACCAGTGTTGTATCTTGAAGACCGACCATATTACTCTTGTAGGGGTAAAAGCTTCATATGGCTTTGCTTCATTGGGATGGAGTGTTATTTGGGCAGCTCAGATCAATGGCTGCCAGTCCAATCAGTGAGGAATTAAGAGCCTATAAGTGTATGTACCAGACAGTTTCGACTAAAACAGTTATGATGATGATTAGCACCTATAGGAGCAGTTTTCTTTGATGAAAGCTCTCCCAATATATTATGACAGCAAGCAAGTACCCATTTTGAAGGATGCCCCTTTCTTCACTTAGCAGGGCTTCTGTAAGTGGGGATAAGAAAGCCAAGGAGGTGAGGTGGGAGGTAGTTCAGAACTCCTGACTTAGAATAAAGAGGAACAAAGGTTTAGGATGGTGTAGGTTATTCAATTAGTAATAAGATAAACATAGAAATGGGATGTGGGTTGGGTAAAAACTTTGGGTTGGGTGAGGATGAAAGAGAATAGCATATAGTTTAGGGATTGCCAGAGTACAGGGGAAGAAGAGGTTAATATGGGGTATGGTTCTCTTCGACCCAAGGAAACTGAGGGCTAGTTGGCTATCATGAAGTGTTTTCCTAGTCAGACCCCAATGCTATGGAGACAACAGTTGAGTTTAAGATGACATAGTAACAGTAGACGCCAACCACCAATACATACACACACAAAAAAATATATACATTCACAAACCCCAAATTCAGTAATAACAATAAAGCATAAAAGGATTTAAAAAAATTAAAAAGTTAAAAGTTAAACAAGTTAAAAATGCTAGACAGCAGCAGAATCCACATTTTTAAAAATTAAAAAAAAAAAAAAACTAGTTGGGAAAGTTCTGAGTTTTTGCCCGCAGGTCAGTGTGTCCTGTGGGGGAGTAAGTTCATATCTGCCATCTAGCTGGAGACTCTTCCCAGTTGAGCTTGTCAGGGGAGATGCAGCTTGGTAATTTCCAGTGGCCGTGGGTTTTCCTAGAGGATCTCCTCAAAATTTTCTGCTGCACAGGGTAAAGACCCTGCCCTTGCCTGCTTCTTGTGAGAATAGAGTTCAGCACCACCTGAGATGCACTCCTGGGCAAATTATTTTCTGCCTGACCAAACTCCTGATCTTCTTAAGCCGGGGACCCAGAAGCTGTAGAAAGTCTAGTAGATCCTAGTGTAGATGTATGGGACTCTGACTGTTCCAAGGAGAGTGGCCAGTCTGAAGCTCACTCACCCAGGATCACTGATGACCCACTCTGGATGTCTGGTGATCTTCAGAGGCCCCAGGAGCTGCTCTGTGGGGTTGTCACAGTCCCAGCAAGGGAAGATGCTTGTGGGCGAGGCTCCAGGCTACCTGGGCCAGTGTTTATGTGGTTCTCAATTGCAACCACTAGGGGGCGACCCACCTGAGGAGCTCAGGACCTATGGAAATTTGACTATGCACAGAACTCAGAGGCTGAAGGAGAGCCCAGGCTGCCCCTTTTGTTCAAAGGTTCCTGAGGCTGATGTCAGACCCTGCCTTGTTCGAGAGTTACTGTCAGCTTTTGGAGAAAATGAAGCAAGTGGCCCTGTTGGGAAAAACATACCCCACTGAGCTGAGTTCTGTTCACAGACTCCTCCCATTTGGGCATGTAAGAGGGCAGGCAGGAGGTCACCACTTGTACGTCCCATGAGCTGGAGAGGGGGTTCACAGTCGCACACAGCCCCCTGGGCAGACAAACAGGACACAGAGCGCTTAGATCTGCTTCTCTGTTCCTGGAGACTGTGGTCCCCAGTCCGTGCATAAAGGATGGGTCTGGTTTCACTTTTGCCTAGTGAGTGACCAGCCCCGCCCTCAGGGAAACCTCAAAATGGCAGACGGAGCCGGCCGGCTGCGAAGCACAGAGGAACAGCTATAGGTTTGCTATTGCAAGTTACTAAATCATTTCCAGAGCTTGAGAATAAGCTATTACAAACTGTGAGCATGGCTGTGAAGACACCAAGTTAGGTTACTTGTGCCCTGCTTCCTCCCCTCCGGGATAGCTCCCTGCCCCCTGGCTGTGGAGCCAATTGGGCAGGCACAACAAGCTCCTTGCTTAGGTTCATTAATGCATAGCTCCTCTCCTTTGGTATTAAAGAATTGTGGGGGGATAATGATCCCACACACTGAGAGCCCAGTCCTACCATTGGATACCACCTCCCAATCCTGCAGCGTGAAGTTTTACTCAGGAGCATCTCAGGATCACTGGTGGTGGGGTGGGCGCCATGTTCCGTCCCTTCCAACTTCACAGTTTATACAATGACATAGGTCATTGTGCTCCCCTCTTAAAGGAATGGGGAGAACACAGTAGCAGCAAAGCTAAATAAGGATGACTTAACATTTTCTGCAATCGAATATTGAGGAAAGAACATTAGAGAATTGGCACCGTGTTATAATATATTAAAAGTATCTTTGTTCAGAAACAAGTTAAATTTACTAGTTAATTACCTTATGACCAAGGAAGTGAAATACTACATATTGGCCCCAATCTTATTTGCTCCTGAAGTTTACATGGGCTAATCTGTAACAGTAACATAACATACTACCCAAGTTATCTGTAAGAGTCTATACATGTTGATAATACTGCTGTTGAAACTTATTTTAAAGATACTATACTTCTGATTATGATGATGCACATTGCTCTGAAATAATAACTTACCTAAGGAAAATAAATTTATGCAGGCTGCATTAAATTTCAAGTTTTGATCAATAATATATAACCACAAGTTGGCAGTTGCTTTGGAGATTTGTTATCAGAATCATAGAATTGTAGGGAGAGAAAGTGGGGAAGAGTAGGGAATGAAATAGATCTTTCATGCAGCAAGGAAGCCATGAATAACTACACAGAGCATCAAATTCAGATCAGTATACCTATGGGAATGGATAAAATCCAGTGTCAATTTTATATTGAACATCAACAAACTATAAGGCCAAAAAAGAAGGTATTACAGTTCACTTTCTACGGCTGTGACAACCAGAGCTCTAGTGAAGTGTCATCAGGCCTCTAAACCCCTGTGATTAGCAAAAGCCATAATGCATTCTAACCATGAAGGGCTGCCACATAAACAAGATAGGGTCAAACAAAACCTCCTTAAATTGTAAAATAGCATTTCCTTTAATAAATTAAGCAAAGGGGCTGGAGCAGTGGCTCAGCAGTTACAGCACATGCCTGCCACACGTGAGGATCCAGGCTTGAACCCCAGCACCACATACACAACAAAATGTTGGACCAATGAAAGCCACATGAAAAACTAAATAAAATTGATTCTTTCTCTCTGTGTGTCCCTCTATTTTAAAAAAAAGAAGAAAAGAAAGAAAAGAAGGAAAAAAGAAAAAGGAAAGAAATTAAGCAGAAGTGAAGAGAAAAACAAATTCCCAGGAAGAAATCTGGATTGATGACAGGTAATTGATAAAGGCTTGCTTAAAGATTTTGAATGAAAGATCAATGAATCACTGAAGGCAGTAATAATCACCACTCCCAACCCAGGTTTCTAGGGTCCTCTTCATTACTCAAATGTGAAGCACATTTTGCTTTCCTGTGATTCTCTTTCACAGGAGCAGTGAGTTTCACCGAAGTCAATAACATGAAAAAATTGTTATTTTACAAGCATTTCTGCTGGAACAGATAGCACACACAGAACGCATGACATGAAAAATAAATAAAATTGCAACCAGTTTTAGTAAACTGAAGTAGAATCTGTAACACAGAAAATAGAAAAGTGAACTTATAATTGTCACAAAACTTCCAACAGTGCAGCAAAGCATGTTCCCTGAAAGAAACAATGCTTTTTCTGTAACTGAAGAAAGGATCACAAGCCAGGGCATGAAAATGTGTCCTTATGCAGCAAAAAAAGGAACATTGATGGGATTCTAATCTTCCCAGGCCACATCTGCACATGTCCACAGCAGAAAAAAAAGAGATTCATATCTACATACATACATGCATTTTTAAAGCTCTATCTAAATTGTCCAAAAGCCAACACAAGAGTCAGGAGTAGAAAATGATATCAAGAAACATTTACTGAAGATCTGCCAAGTATAAAGCAGTCAGGCAGACCAGCGGTGGAAGTAAGATATCCGCATGAGCTAGAGAAGCAACTATACTCATGAGCACTTCTTTATGTCTCATTTAAATCATTTTTTAAATTACGTTGTGTGGTAGAAAATCATCTTCTCACTACCACTTATGTGTTTTCACACAAATCCAGCTACATTAGTCCCAGGATATTCCTGTTAAATAAAGAATAATTAGTTCCTTTTCTCAAATGGATGCAATAATTCAAAAGGATAGCAGCCATCATCTGTTCAGGAAAAAATTGCAAAGGCAAATTCTCTCACCTAGAACATTCACCACATGACATTATTAATGTGGTGGCCTTTGATAAGAGGTGAGATTTGAATCAGGAGAAGCTGACCTGAGTTTGCCACAGAGAAGAAATTAGAGTATGGAATGTTTCCATAGTCAAACTAAAACAAATATGAAGGCAATAAATTATGACAAAATGTATATCTCTGGTGCAAGTACAGAAAATTACAAAGAATTACCAAATCAGAGCAAGTTTAAGATTTATCTAGGACAGTACTCAGACTCTGAAAGAGGAAGCTACTAAATGCATAATTATTGAGCAGAAAAAGAAAGCAAATCCTGTCCCTGAGATTTTGCCTTATATATTTACATCAAGTAGCACAAATGATCTTATGCTAAATTTAATCCCCAAAGCAGAGTCTTATGTCAGCAGCATTTTTTAATGAAAGTTGCTTATAAACCTACTGATCAAAGTTATAGAAAATATACAAACCACTAGTCAAAATAAAATGTATCTTTTTTATATTGCAAGTATGTTGCAAAGGCATGGAAGGGGGGAAGTGGGGCAATGGAAGGAAGAACAGAGGGGAAACGAGGTAATCCTGAGTTTTCTAGTGGTGCCTGAATTTCTAAATTTAATTTGACAATAAAAGTTTTGAATATCAAGAAATGGCAGCCCAAATGATAGCTAACCAGAGTGAAATCATCCCTATTAAATAGGCAGTCCTTTGTTTTTTCTACGTTTAATTCTAGCGCTCAGAAGTGTGCCTGCAGAAGACATAAACTTGAAATGGAAATAATGCATTTATGGGACGTGTAAAGGTGAAGCCCATTATGGCGAGAGAGGATGACATTGCTGAAAGGATAACTTTGAAGTGATGAGGAAAAATGAACAGGGGAGGAGAAGAAATGAATCAGGAGAAATGGAGCAAGGAGAGCATTATTTCGTGTAAATTAAAATTAAATGTAAAAGATGACAGTAGCTCTGCTCTTGTCAGGCCGAGGTATTTCAGTGGCAGACAGTAATATGAGAATTATAAGCAATTTGCAAACCACAGTCTGCAACCATGCACATCTCCTCTCTTACAACGGTTAATCAGGGTTTTTTCATAGGGAAAAACAAATTCCAAAATATCCGTTTCATGAATCCCTGTCAAATCAGGAGCAGTTTAGTGCCTGCCAATGAAAGAGAGTTCCTGTGAATCACAGGCTAAATTATGCAATGACTGCTTTGCCATTGTGGCACTCCCAAAATCTTCTTGGAGCCCGTCTTTATAAAGAATGTGGATTGCTATATTTCCCAGGCTATTTGTGTGATTTGGTTACTCAACCTGCCCCCTCCCCTGCTCTAGTACAGCCCCTGTCTACATTTCCCCCTGCCACTGCCTCCTCCTGCACCATCAGTACCACTGCAAGGATCCCTCTTCCCTTTCTCTATCTATCTATCTATTTATCTCCCATTTTGTACTAAAGATTGAACCCAGGAGCACTTCAACACTGAGCCTGAGTCTCTCTCTATGTTGCCTAAGACCTTGCTAAGTTGCTGAGGCTGGCCTGGAACTTGCAATCCTCCTATCTTAGCCTCCCTAGTCACTGCAATTACAGCCATGCACCACCCTCTTCCTTTATGTCCACCATCTCTCCTATAATAATGGCTAACACACTATGCTTGTATGTCTCAGATATGTTTACTTATAATATGTAACATATTTTGTCTTTAAAACTACCCTATGTGTTTAGTACTTTTATGATCTCACTTTAATCATACAAAAGCAATGGATCTGAATTCAGGAAAATCTGGCCCCATACTCTTCTCTCTTAACACAGATATTATTCAGCAACACTAAAGTCCTCATTGATGTAATAAACATTTCTTTTAGCATAATTATAATAAACATTTCTTTTAGCATAATTTGATGCCAGGTACTGTGCCAGGTGCTAGGGGGATACATCAATGAATAAAAGAAATGTCACCTTTTCTTGGGGAGCTAGCAATCTGAGTGACAGATAATGCAATCTGCTTAGAGTGACAGATAATGAACTAGTATATTATCACTACTGAAAAAGTGCCCCGAAGATAAATAATGAAGTGTGGTTAGAGAGAATTTTAAAATAATAGAAGAGATGATCATATGTGGCCAAGACCTGAGGGATGACAAGGAACCAGTCACATTATGGACAGCAGGGTGAACTCTCCAGAGGAAAGAGGGCAGGAAAAGGCCCTGAGCTAGAATCAATCTTCCCACTTCTAGAAACTTAAAAGAAGGCTGCTAGATTAGAGGAAATTAAATGAAAAGAGGAATCAGATTTGATTAGAAAAGGAGCAAATTAGATCATGCAAAACATGTTAGTCTATGAAAAGAGTTTTCATTTTGTGCAAAATGTATTGAAAAGTCATTAACAGGGTTTTGAGCTATAGAATGACATGATCAGATTTACATTCTTTTTTTTAAGAGAAGGACAGTGAGAGAGAGAGGGAAAAAAAGAGAATCAGTTTTATTTAGTTTTTGTGTGGCTTTAATTGTTCCAATATTTGGTTGTGTGTACGGTGCTGGGGTTCGAACCCACATCCTCGTGCATGCCAGCAAGTGCTGTACTGTAACCACCAAGCCACTGTTCCAGCCCCCAGATTTACATTCTTTTTTTTTAATTTCCACTTTTTCTTTTCTTATTTTTATTAAGAAATTGAGTTATTGTTAATCAAAAATATGTATAAAGTAATAATATGATATGCATATCTTCTTAAATCAGAATTAGATCCCTCCCTGTTCTTCCTCCCTCTCCCCTCCCGCACCTGCCCCCTCCCCACTCCTCCCCGATACATATCTATGATTGCCCTAGATCTTCAAAAACTTCTCTGTTAACTTTGTGGAAAACGGATTGAAGAAAAAGAATAAATATGGAGAGACACAGAAGGCTGCTGAAGTGGAACCATCTAAAGGTGTTGGTGGATCAGTGGTCCCGCTGGAGATGGTGATCAGTGGTCACTTTCAGGATGTGTTTTGTAAGCTGAGCTACAAGATTGGTGTTATAATAGCTACAGACAACAGATGAAAGTCAGAACTTAAGGACGACTTTCCTAGTGGATGGGGAGCCATCTGAAATAAAAACACTGGAAGAGAAGTAACTGCAATCAGGGGTGAGTTGAATGTATTCTATAGTCTTCATCTTGAGATTCCACTTGTGTACAATTAAGCTATGCCCTGACCAGCTCCAAAATGCGAGACTACAATAGACCCCTCAGAGAAATTTTGGAATCTAAAAAGAAAACATCTTCTCTTCCTAGGCATTCTGAAGAGGAAAGAAGTCCTAAAATTCCCAGCACTCTGGTGAGGCGGTGATAGAGCAAAGTTTGTTTCTGTAGCTAAGAAAGCCTGAAGCAGTCAGCAAAGACATCTTTTGTCCAGTGAGGAACAGAATGGGAAAGAAGCCCAATCTCTCTGATCTCTAGAAAGATGTAGAATTTAGCACTGAAGTGTCCTTTGATCACAAGAAAGATTCCTCTTCAGCCCCACAGCAAAGAGCTTTGCAGACAGCCACCAAATATTAACAACATTTTTGATAATGGTAGCAGGGAGCTATACCAACTGCAAAAGACTAGACAGGATTAGTGACATCATGGATACCTGCATGGGAGAAAAAAAGCAGCTTAGATCAGATGGCTTCCTCTGATGCCAAACACTCCCATTTTGAGAAGACAAAGGAAGGGAGAAAATTCTGAATTAATTCGGTCTCCATAACAATGGAAAAAGCATGATGTTGACTGAGTTAGTCAATAAACTATAACATAATCACAGTTTGTTTTTGCCTTTAGACAGAATGTAGATTGGTGAATTTTGAAAAGTACTTGTACTTATTTAAACACCTAAGTAAACTTGCTTGCAAATTTGTACTGAATGCAACATTAACAGTTCATTGGCCTTTGCTCCATAATCCCCTTCAGGATCTCCTCGGAGGTTCTGCAAGGCACTTCACAAGAGATCATGAATGGCTGCACCACTTCTGCTCAAGGTATGCGGGGTCTGCTCCAAAGTGTGTTAATGGGGTTGGACTCTCTAAGGAGAGGTCTCAAGGTAGGGCTGATCAGCCCTTGATGTTTCACAATAACTTGAGTGCAGCAGCTTTTAACTTTGTAATCTCAGAACCTCCCCTCTGCCAAACATATCTATATCTGTTCCAGGACTCAAGTATGTGCCTTTGGCGGTTGAGACAATTATGAGAAACAGATAATATGCTCCTGAACTCAAACAGTAAGTTTTCATTATTGGATCAAAGTCAAAGCCCTTGAGAATAATCTTTCTCACAGACACCCATGGAGTCCCCAAAAGAAACCTCTAGCAGGCCCAACATCAGAAAATGTATACCCCCTTGTCTCAATCACACTTTGAAAAACCTCAGACCCTCACCTGCCCAAATAAGTGACACAAATCTTAGAAATTCTAAGCCAGGTAAGAAGCTGATTGGCACCTCATTAAGCCATTTAAAAGAATTTCGATGCAACTTAATCCTTACCCAGAGTTATTATCCAAGTGTCACTAAAGCCATTACGAAGGCAACCTTTACCAGTAATTATGTGCTCATACAACCTCATCAATTAACTCTGGGATAATGTAATGAAATCTATATTTAGTTTTCCTTTTCCTCCTTCCTTCCTCCTTCCTTTTTCTCCTTTACCCCTAAGTCTTTAGGGCAGAATTTAGGCAATGACTTAAATATAATTTGCTTGTTCATTTATTTACTCAAAAATATTTATGGAGGACCTATTAAGTGTCAAGCCCTGATTCTAGGTTTGCTGGTAAAACACCAGGAAAAAGCACAAAGCAATGTCATTGAGCTAATAGCCCAAAGTGAAGGATAGACAGAGAATATAAAAATAAAAATCATGTGCTATGGTCAAAATAATCCAGAGTTATCTGATAGAAAAAAATATGAAAGTTTTTCTGTAGTCTCAGCAAAATCTAACTTTGATATTGGGATTGTTATTATGACTTCAGAATCAATCAGTCTACCCTTTGTAACCTTAGATGCTTTGATCCACTTGGGATCTTAATATGATCAACAGTTATTTGCTTTTAAACTCTATTTAAACTCACCACTGCCATGGAACCTATTTAACAGTGTGCTATATGGAGCAGAACAGAGGGTTAGAAAGACATAGGGGTCAAAGTCAGGGAGATGAGGACTCCTTTCTCTCATCTGCTTCTTGTTATTTTGTGCCCTTGGCCAAGTTACTTGACTTCATGTAACCCCTCTTACCTCTCTGCAAAATGGAAATAGTGACAACTCAAAGTTTTGTTGTAGGAATCGAATGAAAAAACATCAAATAATGAGTCTACCTGACTTGATTGAGCGATTGGAATTGGAACTGGAATTATTTTACTATTTTGACAAATAATCTAAATAATGCCTATCAGTGGTCCTTCACCTTCTTTCCTCCTAGTACAAGTTCTTTATAGATCTTTCTGCTTAAGATTATAAAATTTCCCCATTGTTGGTTAAGATTATCTCATATCTTACTCAAATTATTCCCTTCTCTACAAAACCAGGACATATTACTGATTGGAAGTGGGACTATTTGAAGGTAGGGAGGAAAATTATTGTCTCCAAAGACATCACCTCCATCTAAGCTTCAGTAGCAGTTAGAGGAGATATTAAGACATATGGTCACTTGAGTGACCACAGTGCCTAGTGACATGTCCACCATTTCTTTTAGTTGATGTTATGTCTCCATTGAACGCTAACTGCTTATCTATTTCAGTTTTAAAAGAGGTATCCAAGGTCAAGTGTTGGTTGAGAACACCTGTAATCCCAGCACCTCTGGAGGCTGAGGCAGGAAGATCACAAGTTCAAAGTCAGCCTCAGCGACTTAGCAAGGCTTTGAGCAACTTAGTGAGACCCTGTCTCAAAATAAAAGGGCTGGGATGTGGCTCAGTGGTTAAGCATATCTGGGTTCAATCCCTGGTTCAAAAAAAAAAAAAGAGAGAGAGGAGAGAAAGAGAGATTCAAGAATTGGCTCTATGTGAGTTCTTGGAAGTGAAATTTGGGCCTCCCTCACATGGTCCCTTGAGTAGACAGAAGCTAAGGCTATGCCTTCTGCCTTTCACCAGCCACAGTTGGGGCTTCCTCACATAGAAGAATATTGTGACACTGTCCCAATCAAATCACAATCACAATTAGTAGTTCCCCAACTCAAAGGAAGCCCACATATAATTACTAAACATACAGAATAAGACTGGTCCCCTGTCATCTCTTTACTGTCCTTTGATCTAAACCCAGAACTATCAGTTACTATGTTAGGTCAAGGGCTCAGCAGTCGTCAGAAAGGAGGTCGTCAGTTATAGGCATTTTCCTAATCCCCAAGGTGATGATACTAGGAGGTAGGCCCATGGGAGGTGATTAGGTCATGAGAGTGGAGCCCTCATGAATGGAATTAGTGCTCTTATGAAAAAAATCCCAGAGAGTTCTCACCCTCTTTGTCATCCTGATGTGTGGATGCAATGAAAAGTCAGTAGTATTCAAATTGTTTTTTTTTTTGTTGTTGTTGTTGTTGTTTGTTTTGTTTTGTTTTAGAGAGAGAGAGAGGGACAGGGAGAAAGAATCAATTTTATTTATTTAGTTTTTCATATGGCTTTCATTGCTCCAACACTTTGCTGTGTACATGGTGCTGGTGTTTGAACCCACGTCCTCACACATGCCAGGCAAGCACCATAACCACTGAGCCACCACTCCATGGCTACAAGCTGATCTCAGACTTCCAGCTTCTATAACTATAGGTAATAAATTTTTGTTGTTTATAAGTCACCCACTCTAAAATACTTTGTTATAGCAGCTGAACTAAGACACCCACTCACATCAATATCAAAGCCCCCCCCCCATGGCATCTCATCACCAAGATTAATGCCAACATTCTTATTACCAAAGCCTTAAATGCACTACAAAATATGGCCCAGCCCACCACCTCAGCTATATCCAAGCCACTGATACTAATGACTGTCTGTAGTCCTTTCCCATTGTCCTCAGGATTTTCAAACATATCAGGCTACTCTGCACCTCAATAGAAAACAGATAAAGAGCACCCAAAACACTTCTGAGAAACACTGATGTTTTGTAGAGGATGATACAAGATGGCAAAGCAAAGGTGAGAAGCATTCTGTGAGGGAGGAGGGGAAAACCTGAAAATGTGATACAGCAGAAGCAAAGTTAGGAGAGTGTTTCTAAATAATGGGAGTGGCTGAGTGGATTAAAGGCTCCTCGAATGAACCCCAAGAACTGGTCTTTAAATCTGGAATGACGGACCCTGAAATGAGTGTTTTTGTAGAGTAGTGAGGAAAGAAGCTAGATTGAAGTACCACAAAGGTGAATGGAGGAAAAATTAGATGGTATTTAAGATACTTCTAGTTTCTGATAGGAACAGATTTATTGGCAGTTAAATTATTTTCATTTAAAGTGATCTGATTCTTTGTCAGGCACTATGCTAAGTACTTTACATGCACTTCCTCATTAAATTCCCGTAGTAACACCATTAGGTAAGAAAACTGAAATTTAGAGACAGAAAATTGTCCAAAGACACAGCTAGGAAGCTGAGGTAGACTTAATAAAGATCCCCCAAATATACCCAAAGCACAATTCCTGGAATCTGAAAAAAAAATTTTTTTTTGTTTATTTGTTTGTTTTGTTTTTTAAGATAAAGGGACCATGAGAGACAGAGAAAGAGAGAATCAATTTTTTTATTTAGTTTTTCATGTGGCCTTTGTTGCTCCGAGACTCCATTGTGTACATGGAGCTGGGGTTTGAACTTGTGTACTGTGCATGCCGGGCAAGTGCTGCAGCCGCAGAGCCACGCCTCCAGCCCCTGGAATCTGTAATGTTAACTGATAAAGCAAAAGGGTCTTTAAAGATAGAATTTAGGTTAGGATCATGAAGTAGAGATGTTAACTTGGGCTATTGAGTGGGCCCTAAATGTGATCAAAAGTGTCCCAAAAGGGAGGCAGAGGGAGATGTGACACACAAGAGAAAAGGCAACATCACACCCTGAGCAGGAGAGAGATTTGAAGGCACTGTGCTGCTGCCCCAAACTGAAGGGTGGAAAGCCAAAAGATGCCAAAAATGTAGCTCCAGAAACTGGATCAGACCAGGAAACATCCTCCAGGAGCCTCCTGAGGGAGCACAGACCTGAAATTGAGACACCTTCAAACTTCGGACCTCCAGCACTATAGGAGAATAAACGTGTGCTGTCTTAAGCCATTGAGTTTGTGGTAAGTTGTTATGGAAGTCAAGGGAAACTAACCTGGAAGTGGCTATGATTCTATCTCAAATACAAATTCTACAGTGCATCCAAGTGTCACGCGTATGGAAAACAATAGAGGCCAGAGGGAAAAGAAAAGGAACTGAAAGAGGGGAGAGAAGGGGAAAAAAAGGGAAGGGAAACCAGCAAGGAGAACAGACGAGAACAGAGGAATTAGAGGCGGAGAATCAGACTCCCCAGACTCCTAAAGTCCATGGCAACTTCCCCTCACGGATTATTATCCTCATTTCAGTCCCCGTGAGTTGGCATGGGCCCATAGCTGAAAGTTAACTCTAGGGTAGAATTACAGCGCAGGATAACCTATAAGTCCTGAGGCATCCCGGCCAGGGAGAAAGCAGATTGATGGAGTCCTAGTTCAGAGTTCAGTTGGCTCCGTAAGGAAGGAGGCAGGCCAAAAGTTAAAGACACAGACATTAAATGGTTCAATAAAGGGGAGCAACTCAATTCATATTACACCACCCACTCAAGTAAGGCCTTAATTTGCTTTTTAAAGACATATTCTATAAAGGTTATTTTTTAAATGTTATTATCTTGGTATTTCTTATTGTGGGCTATAACTTGCTATAGTGAAATTATGTGGAGACTTTTCATTTAAATGCTGTTAAGTAATCTATTTTCAACAAGCACTTTTATAAATGCTTTAGTACTAGTTATTATATTTAATTTCATGTGTAAGTAGTACTCTGGTATATATTAATGATACACCTATTTCTAAAATATATACCTATTTCTAACACCGAATAAAGGAAAAGGAAATTTAGCAGAAAAACAAATGATTTGTGTGTCTAACACCACTGTTTAAACAACCAGAAACTCATGGCAACATCCGTCCCTTGGGTTCGAACATGTAACCCTGAGTCATCACGAAGGCTGAATCCTTAACTCTGAACCTCTGTGCTATTGCAGAAATCTTTTCCTAGTTTTTGTGACATCATTTTTCCTAAAATCAGATGCTTTGAAATTCTTTAAGATTTGGAAGAGATTTGTGGAGAGATATTTGGAGCCCATATACAGACTCTGAATACCCACTGGACGGTGATTTTCTTAATTTTCTAACAAATACTCTTCATATTATAGAGCTGAAAGCTACATTTCAAGGGAGAGTTAAGAATTAGTGAGGAGAAAAGGTAAGGTGTGTTGGTGGGGAGAAATACATTTAGTTGGGTAGCTCCCATTCGGAAGCGGAAGGGAAACAGCAACCAAATTGTACAACACACGGAGTATCTGCTTTTCTAAAAAATTGCCGGGCAAAGAGGTCTTATTAAAATCCACACTGGCAGCATTATCCTCCACTTCCGAAGATTGTTTTTCCCCTGGCACAAAAGGGCAGGCACATTGCTCTCGTTGCTGCCATCCAAAGGCCCGAGTTAACAGCGACATCTAGTGGATTGTTTGACATAGGAAGAGAAACAAGCGTTCAGGGAGAGCCCAGAGCCAACCCCTGGAAGGATGCTGCTAAACATAAAGTTTCCTGATTTGTGTGGCAGCAGAACTGTATTCTGATGGAACCAGTGAGGCCTTTCTTCCAGAAAACGGTAGCATTCTGGGTCAACAGTTGAGACATGGAAAAGTCACTTACCATTTCCTGCAAGGGAGCAAGGAGGCCTTCTGTCAAATCTCACCACCTCAGTTTTGGAACTGGAAATGTGGCGATATTGCTGGGACTTTTCAAAAAAACGTCATCAATCTGTCTATAGGAGATTATGCTCCTCTAATAGGAGAAAGGCAAATAAATAATCATCTAAATGCCAACCCTAAAAATCTTTCCAAAGATTTACAGACTGCGTTCTGCTAACTACAGAAAAGGCCACCTCAGGTCACTGTCTAGCAGTTCAGATTCTGGCACTGAGCCCTTTGTGTTAGACCTACCAGCTACACTGTTCTGTCCCTCTGTGCCTCAGGTGCCAGCTGCGGCCTCCTTTGTCTGGTTGCCAGGTCAGTAATCTCTCTTGGCATCTGCCTTTTCCACCCCTTACCTCCTCCTCCCGCTCCATCAGGAAATCTAATTCCAAGTTGGCAGGCAGAAGGTCAGAAATCTTTGAAAGCAGTAACTTGCACCGCCCATTCTCAGGTCTCACCTCTGCGCATACTGCCAAATGCCAACTGACTTTCCTCCCCTCTCCACGACATTCTGTATCACTGGAACACTGAGGAGGTTGTCACCTGAATCTTGCCCTCACATCTGCTTCCTCCCCCTCCCTTGGCAGCAGGGCTGTCTTTTATTAGTAGCATCCTGCCTCATCTGTCCCAAAGGCTCAGCACATCTTGTCATCTGTCCTGGGATCTGCAGCCTCTTCAGAGTTATTGACTCTGGGCCTTACCTCCATCACAGGTGTTTGGAGGCCAGAGATGGCCCCAAGCATCTGGGAAGAAGAGCTGTCAGCCCCCTGAAATCGACAAAATTGCATCTTTGAGAAGTGGGCCATATGAAAGCCGACTGCAAGCTGATGTGACAAAAACAGACAAAGGACAAAAATCACACCCAAGCTGAATAGGCGACGGTTTTGTTGCTTTATAAATTTTGAAATGACAGGTTAACAGCAAATTTGGAGTATCGTTTTAGGAAAAAGTGTGTTTAAACAACTACATGATTTTTGCCCCTTAAGAGAGATTTTTCTAAACATATATCCTAGGACTTTTATACCTTTTTTGTTTTTAGTTTTAAAAAGAGGACTGTGTCTATTTTTATTTTGAAAATGCAAATTGCATATAAATGTATTCCACAAAAATAGGGGTTTTATTTCACTATTCCTAACCTCTTGTAATTGATTTGTTTTCTCTATCACTTCTTCCCCCACCCCAGAACAGCAAAGTCAGAGCAACCCAGGAAAGGAAAAATAAGAAAAAGAGAGCAGTAGAAAAAATGGAAAGCCGTAGAAAGACAAGAATTAGCTGTAACACGAATATCCACCAAGCAGACACTGAAAAAATAATTGACTACGAAACCTTTGAAAATGAAAAATGTCCTCTTGTAGCTTCTCAGGAAAAAAGATGAATAAGTCACTAATTAGTAAGAAAAAAATGAAGTTACAGAAAAGTCTTTAAAGTGCTCTTTAGACATATTATTACTTCAATGTTGCTCTATTCTCTATATAATGTCAAGCCGCAACAAAACTGTTTCAATGGGGATGCTATAAGGAGATCATTTATTTCCAACTCACTTTTTAATATATGATGAAACACAAGTTTAAGGGTTAAGTTGTTGGGTTTGTTTGTTTATTTCCAACAGCAGGAATCAGAACCTAACTTTCTGGTACCTAATGCAGTGTTGTATGTATGCCTATGTATGTTTTTAAATAGAAAAGAAGGTGATTGTATTGAATAGATGAGCTCTGTCTTACACACTTTTCCATTTCTAAAATATATATAGTCATAATTATGGAATCAACCAAATCATCTACTCTACCAAGATGAGCCATGGGACTGTGACAAGAGGTAAAAGCAATTCTTTAAAAGTAACCCCAGAAAAAGCAGAGATGGCACCACACCCAACAGCAGTCTTTCCCAGAGGGTACAAAAGGAAAAACAAAAGAACACAGATAGTACTGTAGTGAAGAACCAAGACCTAGGAAGAGTAACAGCAGGTGCAGGTTCAGACTTAGACACTGAGGTCCGTTAGGGCAGAATTGTTGCTTCTTGCCGGACCTCACCATGCCTTATCTGTGTAACTAGAAGACATTCATTTTGGGAATGCAGGAAGCCAGTGTGTCATCCAAGGACTAATGCTAAAGACAAAGGGATACAGAATGAACAAGTTTCTGCAAACTAAGAACAAAGGAAGATTCTTTCATCTTCTACTAACAGCATGATGGTAATTATTTTTAATTCCTTCACCCTAAAACAAAGAGTCAATTAAAACTGGTTGCAATTTGGTAAAGAAATAAACCATCACTATCATAATTCAACACAGCTGAGTTGAAACTCGTTCTGTGATTTCCAGGTATTATGGCCAGGCACTTCACTGAACATCAGTTTCCCCCTTCAGTGTGGAGAAATTACATGCCCACAATCTCTTAAATGAAGTCCTTATGACTAGATTAGAATATTTTTTAGAGAGCCATGTTGTGTCTGTACTGAATTTTATATAGTACCTCTAATGTTCAGAGCAGCACTTAGGAAGCAAACATTGATATTCCTTCAGAAGAATGTCTTGATAACCCACTGAAAGAGAAAATTTATTAGTAATTTCATGGCAATTCAAGTTATTACCAAAACTACAAAAATAACTTTCCAATTTAGAACCTTTGACTTATAAATATATTCTTTGTAGAGTGAAATAAATGACACACAGATGATAGACACTCATGTGACTACCTAGGATGGATTGCAAATGCCCCCCAAGGAATCCGAGGTCAAACAAGAAGGCCTTTCCTGAGTATGAACTCCATTTCCTAAGATAACCAATATCCGGGTGTCATGAATCCTGGGCAGCACAAGTGGGAAGGTGCAGAGAGTCCGTTTCCTTCTTCCACACAATGTTCTTTTCAGATCCTCATTCTCACAGCTCTGTGAAAAGAAGCTGGAGAAAGGGGCATGGGGAATGGAGGTGCATATCAACAATATTTTCTTTAAGGAAAAAAAACCCACCTACCACCTACTCTCTTTTTCATCACTCCTCCTGTGGGCTCCCAGTAAAGAAGAAAAGTGCTTTGTATATTGCTTTCCAGGTTTCAAAACAAGTCTGCCTACAATAAGTTTATTAATCAATACACTAGCCAATGAGGATACAGGCTCTTGGCAATTAGTGTCAGGATTTACTACCCTGACATCATCAATCTCAGGAGACCCACTCAGGGGTCCTGAAAGACCTTCTCTTCTCAGTTCAAAGCTCATGTTTGCCTTTCAAACCAACCTACTAGCTTCCTGTTTCTAATCTGAAGAACACCTTCAATCCTGCCCAGTGACTCATTCAAAAACATCCCACACACATCCCTGTTCAGTCCTCCTAGGGATTCACCTTTCTGAATCCTATTACTATGGGCTTTACAATAGAAAATGACTTCACAGTTTCAGCAGCAACAGAAGCCATTCAGCTACCACAGTGAGGAACAATTTGTTCTCTCATGGTTCCTGTGCAGTTTAACAGTAGTCATAGAGACAGAAAGATATTAAATCTGTCATTTCTATACCCCAAATCACTGCATGAAGATGTAGCTTGATTTGAATCTGAATTCCAATTTTCGAAAGCCCCAGTGACACTGACTGAGACAAAGGTTTGGGGGAGCGAACAATTTCCATGAAAAGGTGACCACCCACACAAATATCTTAGGACTTAGACATCACGTTTCTTAAACATCTTCTTTGAGAGACGATAGTAAGTCAGGACAGGACTGAAATTTTCAAACTTCCACTAACTAATAATAGGCCTGTTACATCTACTATCACTTCTATTTAAATTCATAACTCAACAATTATGTGTATGTATATGTTCATACATACATTCCTTGTGGGTTTGCACATATGTATCTAAACTTCAAGCCTTAGATATCTTTAAAAGAATTAAAACATAGTCTGTTCCTATATTGTTGAAAAGAGTAGTATTATTTAAGATAACAGAGTTATCCAAGCATCTCCTACAAGAAGGATTAATTTGTTATTATGGTTGTAATTATTTCAGCAATCTAATCATGTTTTTATTATTTCACTGGCCATCATTCTGATCTGATTCCAAACCGCACCTGTGGGTCCACTCGCCTTCACATGCTGTGCATGTAGATTCATTCTCTCACATTATATAAAGTGGTACTACTTGGCTATGGGGCCTCAAAACACCAGGTGGTGAACATTTGGAGAATTCAAGATGCTGTTACCATGGGGACAAGATGCTGGTCCTTCTCAATGCAATCAACACACTTCCTCTTTCAGCAAAACTATTTCCACAATTGTAGGGAGGAAGGAGCTTAGAAATTTAAGATTTTAGCTTTAAATGAATGACTATTTTCTTAAAGTTTTGTATTTAATAGTGACTGTAGAGGTAAGCAAAGGAGAAATATTTAGGAAAGCCTTGTTTCGAAGACATGCTTCTGACTTTCACTCTCCTCTTTGGCCACTTAGGGAAAAAATTTCAAATATGTCAATCTGCACTGTTCAGGATTTGTCCTACATGGTAGATTACAAGGTGGCCATAAATTATTTATCTTCCTTTTTTATATCCACTTGCACTTGACTTGCAGATCTTGCTATCTAGAACTAAAGCCTATTTCTCCACTCTTTGAATTTGGGTTGACATTGTGCCTTGTCTGGTCAGTAGACCAGTTCTGTGCCCTGGGTTCAAGTGGTTTGCACTTTCACTCCCTCTTTTGGGGGATTCTGTGTAGCTTCCATGTGAACACACCTGGGCTGTCCCGAGGGAGGATGAAAGATACCTGCCGCAGTCATCTCTAGCTTTGCGCAGCCTACAGCCAGTCAACCTAAGAAGCAGAGCTATCTGGTTGAGGGACAGCTAATTGCAGTCGTGAGACCAGAACTGCTGACACACAGAATCAGGGACTAAATAAACTAAAATATATTAAGTCACAAAATTTTTTTGTGGTTATATGACAAAATACAGCTGTATGCTGTATTCTTCTTTGTTAGATCTGTCAGTTTTGAAAGACAGATTTGTAAATAAGCAGGTGGGTTTTTTGTTTTTGTTTTTAGGAGTAAAAGGAGTAGGATTTATTTAGGAAGAAGAGCAGAGACTCTGCAAGGTGGAGGGGCACCTGGAAGCAGGACACCATCTAATGGAGGTTAGGCCAGGGGTTATATAGATTTGGGGTATGAGCATAATTAACATTCATGCAAAGCAGGCATTGAGAAATGCATCAACTCCATTGGTTAAAATCTATGTAAAGCAGGCATTGAAACTGGTCAAGAGCACCATTGGTTAAAACAAAAGGTGGCAAATACTTCCTAGTACCCACCTTTGACCATCCCTATCTCTTAGTTGGGACAAGGGTGAGCCTCAAGGTCGTTTTGCATTTGAAGGCCCTGAGCATGCCTGTGACCACCCCCATCTTAGTTGGGACAAAGGGAGCCTCATGGTCTTTTGCATTTGAAGGCCATGAGCATGCCCTGTCAATCACTCTCTGCCTCTACCAGCTAGCTCTTGGATAGGGGCCCTCTGTCCTGACTACCTAGCCATTTCACTGTCTCTCCTAATCTGTCTCATTCCCCACTCTGAAGAAGTATCCCTAACTTAGGAAAAATGGGTGATGGCCACAGCAGATATGGGGCATAGAATGAGGACAGCAGTCAGGGACCTTTCCCAGAGGCCTATTTGTCTAAAATAGATAGCAGAGCTTGGTTGTAGATTCCATGTGCGATGGCATCTTGCTGGTCTGGGCAACTCAGTTATTCATGACAGCAGTTGGCAGGTGACTGGGCAAGGCCTTCATCCGGTAGGAACATGTTAAAACAGAACAGTAAAACACTAACAGGTTTGACATGTTATCTATTTCTATTAGGGGCAAACAAAGTGCCTGTTCTAGCATCATAAGAACTGTGGTACCTAGACAGGTCAGGATATCCCTTCCCATTAAGGAAGTGGGATTTTCAGGCATTATTAAAGAAGAAAAGATTATCCCAAGAACAACTCAGAGGTTGGGAAAAATATCTAGTCATGGGCTTCCCTGATATGCCTCTTACAGTCATGCTATGAGAAGAGAGGAGACCTGGATTCGAGAGAAGAACAGAAAAATGTGGCTCCAGTGTCAAGGAGGAAATTAATTTCCTTACTCTCAACAGTCAAGGTCACCGGAGGCCCCTGCATGTAGATGGCAGTCCTGCTAGTTGGAGCCAAAGAAGGACACCCCGGGACCCTTCAGTCCTGTTGTTGGACCATTTGATATAAGGGGCTTGTTCCTGGGGGCCTTCGCCTCTGAGGGCAATCCCATCTCCAATGGTCTCCTTCACAGATAGGACAGGGTGTCGGTGGCTTTTGTGGCCTTTGGGGGCAGTCCTTCTTGTATTGTCCCATCTGGCCACAGCAGTAGCAGGCTAAGATTGGAGCCTTACGATTTCGGGGACCCTGACCTCTGGAATTAGCCTTTTGTAGGGCTGCCACTAGGGCTGCTGTTTCCCTTTTGCTCTTTTTCTCTCTCTCTTTGGCCTCCTCCTGATCTCGAT
This sequence comes from Aplodontia rufa, assembly GCA_004027875.1. Taxonomy (NCBI): domain Eukaryota; kingdom Metazoa; phylum Chordata; class Mammalia; order Rodentia; family Aplodontiidae; genus Aplodontia; species Aplodontia rufa. Next base: position 5,197 of record PVKS010024710.1, on the reverse strand, counting down.
TATAAAAGACTGAAGTGGTGACTTTTAAGAGACTGTCCAGAGTGCAGTCTGGTTCTGCAGCTGATTTTTGTAATTTCCTCCTGATGTCAGGTGCTGACTGAGTTATGAACTTATCCTTTAGTATAAGTTCACCTGCTACAGAGTCTGGAGTCATTAAGGTATGTTTAATTAGTGCTTCTCTAAGTCTCCCTAAAAAGACTGAGGGGATTTTTGCCCCCTGTACCACCAGAGACAACTTAAAATAATTTAATGGTTTACTACGAGTTCTCCTCAATCCTTCTAATTATAAGTTTGTAAATACTTTCTTCTCCATTCTCCCATCTCACTATCTGTATCCCATTTTGGGTCTTCCCTGGGAACTGCTTGACGTCCCATTGGGTAGGTCTTGTCACCACCTACATTGTTTGGAAGGAATAGGTCCCCTGGGCCTTGAATTACATATAATTCATCTCCATAGGTTTCAGCTGCTTGTAAAGCTGCTTGTTTCTCAGTGCTAGAAAGTGTTTGGTTTAGCCATAGCATTATATCCTTCCAAGTTAATTCAAAAGTTTGGGTTAGGTCCTGAAATACCTCTATATATTTATCAGGATCATCTGAGAACTTCCCTAAATCAGTCTTAATTTGTCACGAGACCTATAGGGAGAAGGGGACTTGCACCTTAGTAAGCCCTCTAGGACTTCCTACAGCTTGTAAAGGTAGAAGGGAAGCTGGAATGGGGTTTTCCTGATTCTGTATTCCCCCTAGATGATGGGCATCTGGTGGGAGCCCTGGATAAAGACTTAAAGGCCTAGAAGTAGAAGGTTTTGTTGTATTTAATTCTTTAAAGGAAGTAGCTTTCTTGGGGCCTGCTAGAGCTGCCAATGGGGCAGTATCTATTTTACATTGGTTGCATAGCTTTGGGCTGTCTCTTAAGGCAAAAAAAAAAAAAAAAAAAAACTTGTACATAAGGTACTTATGACCATTTTCCTTCCCTCTTACAGAATAAGTCTAGTTGTAAAATAGTATTATGGTTTATACTTCCCTCAGTGGGCCATCTTTCTCCATCGTCCAGCTGGTATTCAGGCCAAGCTCAGGTACAAAAAGATATTTGGTGCTTCTTCAGGGATTGAGAGTCAAAGGCATCCCAGTGTTTCAGAATGCATCTCAAAGGATTACTTCAACCAGATGGTGTGTTACCCATCCTTCCGAAGAGAATTCTCGGCCAGGGAACCAAAATGATGCTGGGTTTTTGAGATGAGGCCAGATTCTCTGCTCCTGCTGGTGAATGAAGAGGGCCTGGCTACAGAATTCCATAGACAAGTAGCCCGTTTCCAGTGTTTGCAGCTCTTCTCAGTTAGAACTGAGAATTTGGGCTTGTCACAGGTCCCTCAGGTCTCTGCAGCCCAAAAGTGTTAGCAGCTACCCATCCAAGAGCTGGGATTTCCTGTGGCGCGTTGCAGCTCTTGGTGTGGAAACACACCCCGGAATTTGGCACCGATCTTCTGGGTCCTTGTCTCGCAAATTTGAAGAATAAAATCCACGGACAACCAAGGAAGGAGGAGTAAAAGGAGTAGGATTTATTTAGGAAGAAGAGCAGAGACTCTGCAAGGCGGAGGGGCACCTGGAAGCAGGATACCCAACAGGTGGGTTCTTAAATCCAAAACTAGGTTGGAATGATATGAAATCCCCAAACAGTTACGCACAGGTTTAAACAAGTCCACTTGCTCTCACCCTGACATGAATGTGCAAAAAATTAAGTTTCATTTCATTCAAGGGTTCAGATTTTATGCAAGAATAAAACTCTAGAATTACTACATCCACACGAGAGTATCATCTTTATTTTATTTGCTTATGGTAGAGCAACTTCCACATAGAAAATGAAATAATTCAAATTAAAATATCTTGCAATCCCTTGTCCATCACTGTTGCCTCCTCTGCACCACCATCCCCCAGCTTCTGGTAGTACTTGTGTGCTCATTTACTGTGGACCTGGTACTTCTATTGTGAAGCAGCAGCTGAGTAGACTCCAGCACTAACCATGGCCCACGAAAAGCCCAAGGAAGGAGACTAAAACAAGCATCAATTAATTTGAAGGTGGCAGAGCAGGAAGGTTCCGCAGGGCAATTAAAGATTAAGAATCACACACCACTTAGTAAACCAAAGAAAGCCTGTTGTGAATGACAGGATTTGTCAGTGAAGCAGATCAGACTGTAATTTGACCAGCAGTCAATGAAAACAGATACACCTGCACAGCTGGAAATGGAAGAAGATGCAACTGATATGTTCCAGCAGCAAGCGGGAGGGAAACTGCTACTTTACACCAGAGCTCTGTTCTTAACAGAGCAAGAATACATTGTCAATTAGAAAAATGCAATTTGGTTCCACCACATCCTGTCCACTATGGTATATACTTCTCTGTTCTTTCATATTCTCCTCCCTTGTCACAGTATTGTACATAAAGTAGCTAGTGTTCATGCACAAGCATATTACATTAATTTTCAAAACTAAGTGGCCAATGATATGTTTTGATTGACATCAAATGGAAAAGAGATGGGGGAAAGCACTGGTTCTGTGAAAATATCATCTCTACCCATTAGTGAACGCTCATTCATCTCTTAACTGTATATTCCACTAAGCGATTTTGCTTCCACTGTTTTAACAACAAAAATAAAAATGACAATGAAAACAAAAAAAAACCACTGACATAAAAACCCTTGAATATTTTGTTTAACTGGAGAAGTTTAATGTTTTTCATTTATTATTGTAAAACCAAGAATAATTTTATACCATTTTTTTTAAATAGCTGTTACATGTAGGACAATCTGTTTTTATGGCTAATGTAGGAAAATCTGTTTTTAGGGCTAAATTACTCTTTAAAAAAGAATTCTAGATAGTTTTACATTAAAGTGCTTTCTTGCTTAAATAAATTTCTTCCTCAAGAAATCATTATATTTATCTCTAAAGCAGCTTTACCCAGAAGAAAAAAAATATTTTTTCAACTGTGTATGCCACCTTGCCCTCTTTTTCTCTGTTATAGGAATGCTGGAAGCCATGTGTTGAGATGGCAACCACACACAAGTGGGAAGAATCACAGCACTTGTTTCACTCATGCAAGAGAGCTGAAGAACCATCCAGCACACATTTGATGTTGTGTGAAAAGAATGAAATCATTGTCCTGTACATGGAGCTTGCAGGTACATTAACTGCAGCATATCAAACCTTATTCTAATAAAGTATTAAGATATATGGGTATGCCTATGCAAATGATCCTGCAGGAAGGATGGGGCATTGATGGAAGGACAATTCCAGGAGCAATTTTCTTGAGTAGATGATCCAGGGTACAAGGAAATATGCTGCCATTACCAGACATGTGAATTATTCATTCATACTTGCAAACAAGATGCTAGAGTATGTGGGAACAGAATCAAGGAAGCTGGTAGACATGGGAGAAGGATAATCGTGTAGTTCTTTTTTGGTCCCTTCTATTTTGCTCCAGGAAAAAAAATTGCAAATCATTGCCTAACAATGCAGAGGGGATTGGAAGTCTGAGGATCAAGAAGAAGAGGGAAAGGAATAACTAGAGAAACCTTGAAAATGAGATGGTCCATTTGGACTCATAGAGGTGGATCTCCTTTAGCTGTGCATGGCTGCTTGACTATAGGTTTTATCCAAGCAGAAAGTTGCCTATACCAGGGTGGAAACTTTGCCAGATTTATAGCATAAAACATGTAACAGAGATAAAGAGTGAGAACAACAAAGAGGTAAAGGATATGATTATTTTGTTGGATCATGAAGTCTGAATTGAGAGGGTGACAGTAAGATCACAAGGACACTAGAGACCACACCAGTCTTCTAGGGCTGCCATAACAAAACACCACAGACTGGTGGCTTGAACAATGGCAATGTATGTTCTTATGGTTCTGGAGGCTGGAAGTCCTAGATCAAGGTGCCAGCAGGGCTGATTTCTTCTAAGGCCTCTCTGCTTGGCTTGTAGATGACTGCCTTCTTCTGAGATTTTCATATGGTTTCCCTTTGTGCTGTCTGTATTCTCGTCTCCTTATATTGGATTACACCCAACATAATAGCCTCATTTTAACTCGATTGGCTCTTTAAAGACCTTATATCCAAACAGAGTCATTAAGATTTCAATATATGAATTTTGGGGGAACACAGTTCAGCTCATTACAAAGAAGTAGAGATGGAAAAATGAGAAGTGCTGACCAGCAAGTGAGATGCAAGAAATTGAGGTTTTTGAGGTGAAGGTCTAGAGTATGATCAAGAGAATTGGTTTCAGAGTTGAAGGAAAAGACAAAACATTTTGTGATGAAGAGTTCAAGAACAAGATATGGAATGCATTGTCCTTATGGATCCGGATGTTACCAAGATTAATGAAGAAGCATCTTATGGTTTGGATACAAGGTGTACCCAAAATTTCCTGAGCTAATACAGGAATGTTCGGACATGGAATGATCAGATTATAATAATCGTGAACTAATCCTATGATTAATCCATTTGGGATTAATAATTTTAATGGATTAACTGGATGGTAACTTTGGGCAAGTAGGGTGTGGCTGAAGGAGGTAAGTCACTGGGGGTGGCTTTTGGGGTTTATATTTTGTCCCTCGTACCTCACATTCTCTCTGCTTCCTGTCTGCCATGAGCTGAGAAGCTTTCCTCCACCACACCCTTCCACCATGGTGTTCTGCTTCACCACAGGCCCACAGCAATAGAATTAGCAGATTTCAAACTAAACCTTTGAAACTGTGAGCAAAGATAAACTTCTCTTCCTTTAACATGTTCTCGTTGGGTATTTTGATCACAAACATACAAACCTAACTAAAACAACACCACAAACAAGAAAAATGCAGTCACTCAAAATACAGTAAGTATTAAAATCTTCCATTAATGTAAGAATGGAGGGCAAGAGAGGAAGTGACCAGAAAGATGGCAGATGGTTGCAACAAGAAAGGGTACCAGATGATCCAGTTGATGGCCTGTGCTTTAAAACATCTGTCCCCTTGCCAAACTCACCAAAAAGAAGATCCAAAGGAAGCAAATCAACAAAATCAGAGACGAAAATGGGGATATCACCACAGACCCATCCAAGATACAGAAGATTATCAGAACCTATTTTGAAAATTTATACTCTACCAAATTTGAGAACCTGGAAGACATGGACAGGTTCTTGGACACATACGACATCCCATCTTTAACACAG
>PVKS010024709.1:0-30745 GCA_004027875.1 Aplodontia rufa | reverse complement strand
GTGGGGAGTGGCGCACTAGTCAATGTCAGAGATTTTTGAAAGAACAGTTCATATTTCTGAAGGCCAAATCCAAAATTTACTCCTGTTGAGAAACTAATTAGCTATTTAAATGTCTCTGACTAATCTTCTAGGCTTTCTTCCACAAATTAAGTACAAAAAAAGATTTCCTGATAACTAGTATACTGTTTAATTTAAAAAGGTGTGTAACTTTCAGTAGTATCTAAATATAGTATTCAAATGGGATCTGGTTGCTGGTCCAGGCTCACAGCCACCTAAGAATGAATGCAAGAGGAAGCCTGCTTGACAGACAACCTGTATCATCAATGGAACCAAGAAAAGGGTCTTTGTACAGGAAGAGGGAAATGCAAGTCATATTGTGAATGATATGGGCACTGACATGTTGCTGGCCCCTGAAAGAAGTAGCTTTTATTGGATGTCAGCTTAAGAAGAAGAAAAGAAAGGATATTTAAAAAAAAAAAAAAGAAAAATACTAGCTGAATGAGTACAAGGGAAAAGATCAATAACTCCTGCTGATGTTTTTTTGGCAAATTGGCCAAGAAAAGGCTGAAGTCTTTACTGGCTGACAATTCTGGCATCTTTCCCAAATAGAAATGGTGTAGCAGAAAATGCACTTACTGAATTTAGTGAGACAATTAGTTTGGGAATATGTATTAACGGAAAGATACTCAAAGTGTCCACATCAAGCCCAAAGCTGTGCATTGACAAGTGGTTTATGTCACCTGGGTCAAGGCTCCTGGTTGATGAGGGTACGGGGATCCTCAAGCCCAGGTGTGTGCCCCATATTCAAAATGCCTATGTAACTGTGGACACTTTTACAATGAAAGGAGACAGAATCGATAATCATGGAACCTGGACCAACCCAGGCTGACCAGTCAGTACGGACAGCTTAGCAAGGACACTTAAGTTTCCCTATAAATCCAATGACAACAGTCACAGACTATGGAAGTTAATTCATCCTTTAGGTAAAAGAGGGAAATGACTTGAGGCAAAGCCATCATTCTTCTGGGCAAGAAAAAGCTCTCTTGCCCGTGTGGCTTTGGGACAGCAGTACTAGCCTGCTGCGCCTGTAGTACTTTTCCCTTTCATCCACTCAAGACTTTTCAACCCAGCGCTTTCATTACGGATTCAATAGCGACAGGTGAGCATCATTATTATTCATTAAAATGCAAACGTAATTGAACCCAAACAACACAGCACTGTCTATGCCTATGAAGGTGCACCGTCCAGTCATTTGACAAAAAGGAATGAACCAAGCACCATCGCCAAGTTCCAGTTTGCTTCCAAATGCAGAAATTCAGTCAGTTGTATCATACTGTTTTGTTAGTTCAATTTCCATTGTTTTCCATTTTGCACTACAACTTTTTTATTATCATAGAAATGTAAGTTTTTCTCTCCTTCATTTCAGCCACTGTTTCTCCTGCCCCGTGCCACCCAGGTAGTTCAATTTTGAATTGTAATAGATGCATATTTGTTTTTATTATGTTTTAAATCAAGCCATAAAAATAAACTTAAAATAGAAGCATTGAGACACTTGCAGAATTTCACTCACTGTCTGGAATATGAAAAATAATTACTTAGCACCCCGGTCTTCCTGACTCAAACTTTCTATTTGCTGCGAGCCACCTTCCGAAGTGGCAGCTGTAGGATTGTAGCATGTTTTAGGGACAACTTGAGCGATGTGTAATGTGTTCTACTGTGTTGGCGAGGAGGTCATGGAGGTACATTGATGCCCATTTTACAGATTAGAAAACTGACCGATGAAGGGCGAAAGCAGCTGTGGAGAACCACACAGTTGATTCACGACAAACTTAGCAGCAGATGCCAAGGTATATGATTTTTCCCTGACCCTCTGTTTACAGAAATTCCTGGATATATTCTGATACCACATAAAGACATTAAGATAAGATCCATCAGGGCTGGAGTGGTGGCTCAGCAGTTATGGCACTTGCCTGGCACGCGCTAGGACACAGGTTCAAACCCCAGCACCACATACACAACAGAATGTTGGAGCAACAAAAGCCACATGAAAAACTAAATAAAATTGATTAAAAAAAAAAAGATCCATCACTTTGGATCTCATACCCATCCAATTTTCAAAGGAATCTCCTGTTGAAATTTAGTCCCTATATCACTGACTGTAAACCATAAGCAACAAAATCATATGATCGTGTTTTTATACAGTTTGAATATTCAACTCATGCTTGGAGCCCAAATCTGAGAGAGCTTACCACTAGTTTACATGCCCTACTGGACTCAAAACTGTTGAGTTCCCAAGAAACAGCATTTTCACAATGACATTAGCTCAGAAATATTTAAAGGACACTGATGTGGAGTCAAATGTATATGTGATGAATAAATTCAACTGAGGAAGATTTTAAGTCACTTCAAGTCTCTGACTCATTTCCCACCTAACAGTACAGGTGCAGCCCCAGCAAATTTGATATTAAGCACAAGAATAATGGTAAATATTTCCAAAAACACTTGCTAAAGAAATGGTGGTCGTGCCATGTATTACCCAAATCCACAAGCAGAACACCAGGATGAGAGGTACAAACCAGGAGCGCATACAGACAGGATGGGAAAGCCCTGCTGCCACCTCGGGGTGAATTCTCCCGCTCCAGCTGAAGTTCGAAGGAAATTGAAGAGGTTTGTAAAAGTACAGATTTTAATAGGAAATGCTGTGAATGTTCTTTTCTAACCATAACTTATAAAACTGAAATGTTGACCTTTTCTAGTGATGCTGGTAAAAGAAGTTGAAGAAGGAAAATAGTTGCTTTGCGGGGTGGTTATGGGAACAAATGAAAGAAAAAGTCTCTCCTTTGGGCTACAGCCAAGGACAACCTCAAAGGAGACGCTCTTTGGAGATCAAAACTCTAAGGACTGCTCTAGGGGTGTCTAAAGCCCACAAGACACGTGATGTGGGTGGAAGGCTCTGAGCACAAGAGGCCAGCTGAACTTGTGGGGGTGGGCTCTGGGGCTGGCCCTTTGTTGAAGGCTCTTTGTTTTTCATTTGCGTGTGTGGGCTCTGCGTGCTTTGAAGTTGCAGCCAGGGATGAAGAGAGAAACTTGCTGTGGAGTTTTCAGCTTGGCTCAGTGCTTCCCCTTATATGGACTGCGGGCTGAGGCTGCAGATCTGGGTGTCTGTAACAAGTCTGCAACAGCCTCTGAAATAGGCACAGGCTTGAGGCCTTTCAGGGCGACTCCCGCAGCCATCCTCCTTGCACACTGTGAAATTCACCCATGCAGCGACAAAGGATGGTCTGGCCCGTTTCTCCAAAGAGGTGGAAGTGTCCAGAAGGCTGCCTACTGAAAAAACTAAAGGCGGCACGGAGCACTTTGATTTCAACTCCGATTCTCTGGCACTGGCTTTGTGGTCGTGTAGGGATGATCTCGTTAGGACTTGTTGCTTCCACATTTGATGTTTTTAGTGGCAAACCGTCAGGCCAACAGTTATGCCCGCTCTTTTGTTCTTGAAGGAAACATCTGTTCTTCTGTCAGGGAGCACATGCCAAAACTCTGCGATCCTTAGCAGAGGGCTCTTCGGGGAGCAGTGAATGCATCATGCAGCCTGGAGCACAGACCTTGGAAACTCCCGCAGCCCTCTTCCTGCAGCCCCCAGGAGCCAGACAGAGGCTACAGGGAGATCCCACCAGCCGGCAGCCCCAGCACCCAGCTGCTGAGAGGGAGAAAGGCACGCGGGGAGTTGTGGGCAGGAGCAGGAGCCAGGGTTAATCACCCATGAGGACACTGCGATTTAAAGAATGAGAGAAAGAGAGAGAGAGAAACCCGAATTACTAAGAATCAGGAATTAAAAATGAGAGTCAACTAATTTTTTTTTCAGAAATCAGAAGGGTAAGATGACAAATATCATGAACAATACTATGTCAACAAATCTGAAAACTTGAATTAAATGAATGATCCCTTTGTGTAACACAATAAAAAAAAACTGTAGAAGAAATGCAAAATTTAAGTAACCCTATATCTCATTCAATTCTACACTGAATTCACAATCAAAATCTTCTTACGAAGAAAACTCCAGGACAATGGCTTCATGGTAAATTTTATGAAACATTTGAGAAACGAATTATACCAATATCTAACTAAAAACTTTCAGCAAGTAGAGAAATGACAATTTCTCCTTATGAGACTAACAGTACTCTGATAGCAAATCTAACCATGACATTTTAACATTATAGATAAATCTTCTGTCAAGATACAAAAATCACTGACAAAATATTAAACAGAATCTAGCAACGTATAAAAGGGATATTACACTATAGCCAGGTATGGCTTATCCAAGAAATGTAAGGGTTACCCAGCATTTGAGTTTCAGTCAACCTAATTTATAGCAGTAATAAACAAAGAAGAAAACTCATGTAAATAGTTCAATAGATTCAGAAGTTGCACTGATAAGTAGATGGAATAAGGCCATAAGTAACCAGGCTAATAAGGTGTGGAAAACACTACCCTAAATTTGGCACATGTGCACCCTGAATATTCTAAGGAATTTGAGAAATTTGAGGAATTTGAGAAAATTGCAGAAACAGAAGGGTCTCTCTGGCTTTATCTTCTCCTTTCTCTGATCTTCCTTCTCTCCTAAAGCAAGATTATTAAAGAATTCTCCAGGGCTGGGGATGAGGTTCAGTGGTAGACACTTGGCTGGTATGTGTGAGGCCCTGCATTCAATGCCCAGCACCAAAAAAAAAAAAACAAACTTAAGTTATCTGACCTACTTTCTCACATGGAAAACTAAATAAAATTGATTCTTTCGCTCTCTCTTTCTCCCTCTCTCTGTCCCTCTCTCCAAAAAAAAAAAAACCTCCTTCCAGAGGGGCCCTCCCCTATATTCAGAAGAAAGAGTAATTGCAACATTGCCCTGTTTATTGCTGTTAGGTGTCACCTCCTGTGGGTCCATAACTGCCTTTCTTTATCAAAGCAAAACAGCAATTTTCCTTGGGTCTTCACCTCTGAAGTCCTGTTTCTAGTTTTATGTAAAAATGCTTAAATAAATTGGTTATTCTTTTCTCTTGTTAATCTGTCTTTTGTTACAAGGGTGTCAGCCAAGAGTCCTGTGATGGAAAAGATATTATTTTTTATCCCCTATGAGGTCACTACACAATTACTATCTACCAGCAATAAGCCATTTGAATTGAAATTCCAAAACAATAAAATTCACACCAGCGCACACACAAGAAAAAAATGTACTCAGGAATAAATTTAACAAAAGTTGTGAATGACCTAGATTCTGAGAACTATAAAACATTGCTAAAAGAAATACAAGATGTAAATAAATGAAGCAATATGTCAGGTCCATGAATTGGAAGACTCAAAGTCATTAAAATAAGTCTTTTCCCAAATTGATCTCAGCTTCAAAGCATTCATGATTAAAATCCCATCAGATTCTTTTCTAAAAACTAACAAGCTATTCTAAAATGTATGTGTGTATGTTGCAACCTAGAATACCAAAACAATTTTAAAAAGAAGAACAAAACTGGAGGACTTTCACTACCTGGGTTCAGAACTTACTATATAAATCTACATCAACCAAGACAGTATGGTTTTGGTGTAAGTCAGAGACATAGAATAACACAACTGAATAGATTCCAGAAATGAGCACTGATTTTCTTTTCTTCTTGTCTCCTTCTTTCTCCTTCTCCTTCTCCTTTTCCTTCTCCTTCTTCTTCTTTTATACCCCCATTTTTAAATAGAGAGAGAGGGACAGAGAGAGAGAAAGAGAGAATCAACTTTTTTCAGTTTTTCAACTGGTTTTTGTTGCTCCGACACTTAGTTGTGAATGTAATGCTAGAGTTTGAACCTGGATCCTACTGCATGCAAGGCAAGCGAGCTACTGCTCCAGCCTCTAGGCATTGATTTTCAACAAAAGTACTAAAGCATTTTGATGAAGGAAGTGTAGACTTTCCTTCCACTTATCAATCCTAAAACAATTGGATATTGGTATGGAAAAAATGGACTTTGATCTCTATCATATATCAGGCACAAAATTTTATTTGAACTTTACTTGCTAGAAAAATTGAACATTGGTATGGAAAATAAATGTACCTTGATCCCATCAAAAGATATCACTAAAAGAAGGGAAAAGCAATGCACAGACTCGGGGAATGCTGAAATCGGAAGGCAGATAGATACATACATGCCTGAACAGCTGGATAGAGGACTACCAGGATCCTTTTCTTATGCAATATGTCTTCCCTGTGTCCGCCATAATTCCTGTCCTTCATGTCTGTTATAGAGAAAATGACATAGATAAACAGATTTGGTACCAACCAGGTATCAGCCCCAGTCTGGGAAGCATAAAGAAGTCAAGATTCAAGCCCTCTAGGAAGGGTGAACACAAGATCAGCAAGACATTTTCCAATAAGAAGGCAGAGTTACAGGTCGCAGCATGCCATGTAGCATAGTCAGACCATAGTCTATTAAAATAAAGTTCAGTGTGCTATTTACCTAATTTGGCACATCCTTGGTAGCAGAACTCAAGACATTATATATAGCAATGATTAAGAATGTCCTTAATCAGGCATGTTCAATTTTTATTTTATGTTTCACATGCCCAATGTCAATTGAAATTTATGGGCCGCCATTAGTTTGCTCTGAGCTTCTACACCACACCCCATAAACCAAAACAAAATGGAGTTTCTTATGCTAATGTTCCATCCATCAAGTCAAAACAAAGTTGTTTATCTAATCTTCCAAGAAATCAGAAGAGAGAGCAATAACAGCCAAATCCCTTAACATCCAGCTTAAGCTGTGTAAGGAAATCTCTGTTTTAAATTTTGCGAGGAACTTTGAAACAATCAACGCACTTTTTGTTCTGTTTTCTGCTTTTGCAGCCCTTTTCTGCCTATCAAAACCAACTCCTCTGCTCAGTTCATGAGAATGCTCATTCTCTTTTAAAGGATGACTTGTTGCCTGATTCTACAATTGCAAATAAAAGCAAATTAAGATCTTTAAATCTGTTGTGATATTTGTCTTTTGACATCGAACATTGATCTCAGTACTTGAAAGAAGTCACTCATTTAATAAAATTACCCTGGGAAGTATTGTTATTACTTCCATTTTTTAAATGAGTAAAATGACTCGCAGAAGTTTGAAATAATCCACCTCAAATTGCCAAATTGGTAAGTGGCAGAGTCAGAAGTCAATCCCAGCTAACTGGACTTGCGCGTCTCTGGCCTTAATTTGTGGACGATGATTGACAGCTCTTCCTCCCCTCTTTCTGCAATGGGAGCCCCACACCTTCTGCATGCTGAGCAAGGCATCCAGTGGTTCTGCTGTGGATTTCCAAGACTCCTCACTGGAAGTGCCATCAACCAGCATTGATAAGAGACTCATGCTAGCTTCACTGAGTTATTCTCTCTCTGTCTCCTATAGTTCTTGATCCTCGAGTTGTAGAAGAATGGTTCTCAGGGTGAGATCTCAATCAAAGCAGTCCAACAGTCGCATCTGGAAACAGATTAACAGGGCACTTCTTGTGCCCCGGACTGACAGCCTCGGGTGGGTGGCAGCCCCCTCATTCAACAGGTGCCCTCCAGGTGACTGCAGGGCCCCCCAGGGCCAGCAAGCTGCACTCTTGCAGAAGGGCTGTCATCGCTTGGATTGAGTTCCCACTTCCTCATGTTTCAGTCTTTACTTCTGAGTTGGAGTGAAGTCTTCCTTATTTTAACTCTGCCGAAGCTCATTGTGGCAGGTGACACTGCCACTGGTGTGTCTGTGCGCACCATGGCTATGCAGTTGCTCCTGGCAACTGCCTTCCCATGGGTATACCAGGTTTTCCCTCTCCCCCCCGCCCAGTATCACAGATTGAACATGGATAATTAACCACTGCTACATCCCCAGCCCTTCTTCTTTCTTTCTTTTTTATTTTGAGCCAGGGTCTCTCAAAGTTGCTGGGGCTTTGAACTTGAGATCCTCCTGCCTCAGCCTCCTGAGCTGCTGGGATTACAGCTGTGTGCCACTGTGCCAGACTACATTTTCCCTGATCTTTATTACTGTGACCATAGACGAAGGGTTTCAAAGTTCCTGTGGAAAATATTCCACCTTTTTAAAGGAACAAAAAGTGAGTCCACGAACAAGAATGCCATGTAACTTTTCATGTAACCCCTTACACATCTTACACTCTGGTGACAGCCCCTTGAGCGATCACTGTCCGGTCACTTGGGACCATGACTCTTCTGAAGAGAGAAGTTCCTACAGATGGGTAAGGTGTCAGACAGAAAAAGAGGAGCAAACAAGAATGCAGGTTTTATTTGTAATCATAAAATATAATGGTTCTGCCCCCTATGAGCATCTAGTGGGAAATGATCCGGGCATCGGAATGAAAACAAGAGTTCTACTTGAGTGAAACAAGGACACACATCAGCACCCACACGCCTAGTATGTGGCAGGAAGTTGCAGCTGCAGGATTTGCAGGAAGCTCAGAGGTGAGGCAGGGAGCGAAAGCAGTACCCCAAAGGCCACAGGGCTCATCATAAGTGGATAGCTTTAATTAAGATATGGGTAGTTTTGAGAAGAAAGGAGTTGGTTATGGAAATGAGTCAAAGGAGGGAAAGGCCATCTGATTAAAGTTGCCCTCTCTCAAGGAGCTAGAAAGTCTGTTAGATATCTTCTAGTACAAGCGCCTGGTTTTACAAAAGGAAAACTGAACACTGAGTGAAGGAGTTTGAAACACCAAGATTAACTGCTGCTCCTAAGGCGTGGAGCTCGGGACTGAGTCTAGGGTCTCTGGGATTCAATTGGTTTTGGGTGACTGAAGTTCCTATCCTTCGGAAAAGTGCCACATGACTGAACTTCAGAAATGGAGATCACTGTGGACTAGGTGTGCAAAGGACTATTTGTGGACAGCAGACTGTGACCTGCTCTAAGTTACTCCATTATGCATAGAACCACAGCTCTCAGGCTGAGCCTGTCCTGGAGCTACTCCACTCCGAGTGGCAGAGCTAAGGCAGATTGAATGACTAGGTGACTTGTCTGGGCAAATAGATAACCACTGAATGTTGGACACACAGAACTTATCAACAACACACTTACTGTGTGGTGCACAACACAATCATAAGGCATGAATTAATCAACAAATTAATCATGCTAATAAAAAATGCCCACCTGTGAACTTCAATTAAATCACAAGAACATAGCATGAGTGTATCCAACTCAAATCAGAAAAACCAAGCCCATGAGTCTCATTCTTACCCTCACTGGAAACTCACAAAAGGAGAAGCACCTGAGACTGGTGTGTCACCCATCATCAGACCATCAGGGCAACAGGTGCTGGACCTCCAACTCTCTCTGTCCCTGGGCTTCAGCTCAGCTGGATCTGTGGGCTCAACATGCCCCACTTGCAAACTGTGTGCCATCCAGACATCCTGGCCTAGAATAAGCCCTGGGCTCTTAGAGCACCAGCAATGCTCTGTGAACAAGTTCTGCTGGTTCCCAACCTTATCCGACCATCACAGTGACCTTTCACATTTGTGAAAGCTTTCTTGCTATTGGTTCAGCCTCCTGAAACCCTATGGCTACCCCCCCTTAGCCTTTTTTGTAATCTATGTACATCACTGTGCAAAGGGTGATGACTTAGGTGTGTGAGTGTTACAGATATTAACAATTAAGCCTGGAACAGAAGAATCTGTGTATTTGGTGAATTGCAACCTATGAAAGTCATGTAGCACGTGAATTTATTATTGGATTTATTCTGAGGTTGTGGAAAGACACAAACTCATCCAGTTTATGCTAATGGTATCACTTGCTCAGGACACTACTGAACTAGAAGAGCAAAGTTTGATTTAACTTTTAGAAGAGAAGAGACCTCAAAGAGTGTGCAAAATGTATCCAGAGCCTATAAAAACACAATCATCATAGGTCTCTCCTAAAAAGTCATGGGATAAATTTTCACTTGACGCTAAGCCATTCTCTTGATTAGCCTAAGGTGAAAACACAAATCACAAACACAACTTCAGGGCCACTGTCCATGCCCCTGCGCCCCTGCATGAAAACAAGGCCTCCTGGAACCTACTAAGAGAATTTTTAAGTCAGGCTCCTAAGAAAGAAAAGTGTCATTGTGATGCTAATGGAGGAAGCTATGTTTGGGAGTTGTTTCAGAGTTCTTCAAAAATTAACAAATTGGGTTTCCGCCCCTATTTGCATTCTAAAAAGACGGCCTCCTTTTTAAACATTAACATGATATTGCTCTCCCAAATGACAAATAAAATAAAAAGAACAGTTAACAGTTCACAATGTTTAAATTATGCTCAAATAAAGGGAAATGAGAATAAAAGGCAGCACCTCTTTGTTTCAGCCTGCCCTTAAATGTTCCTGTGAAAATCCATCTCATTATGTTCCTGGGTCCTAATTTAAAGAATAACAGACTCGGTGGGAGCCCAATGACTGTTAATGCTGCTATTGTTAACTTCGTGAATGGTGTGGGGCTTTTTCCTGCGGGGCACCCGGGCACCAGGTTTTGGAACAAAGGAAAGGAACGAGGTGGTTCTGCTATTATCCAAATTGGCCTCTGGCATCCACTGGAGGAAGTGACTGGGGCGCTGCTCTTTCTCAGGTGTCCCTGGGGCACCGACTCGTGCGATTAGCCCAACCGGCCGCTGGGTGTGACCGCGCGCCGCACAGAAGGAAGCCTCCCCGGCAGAGCCCCAGCCCGCGGGTGCCTGCGCGCACGCACGAGTGCATCCACACAGGGCGGGTGAAGGCTTCGCCAGCAAAGGGGAAAGGTTAAAAAGCCAGCTCCTGCTTGTCGTTAACTTCCAGCGCACTTCTGGTCAAATGGATTCATTTTCCTTTTCCTCCAAATGATTTTAACCCATTTTTCTCCTAGATATGAAATAAAGATTGAAAATCGCACCAGTTCTGGATGCTCAGCAACACAAATCCGAAGAATTCACCCTCGAAATGATCTGTTCTTATAGGAAAAGTGTATGCAGGGTACTCCTAAAACCACACCCACTCGGCTCGGTGGTTGGAGCGCTTGCCTGGCATGCGCAGGGACCCGGGTTCAAACCCCAGCACCACATACCCAGCTAAGCGTGTCGGAGAAACAAAGGCCAGGTGAAAAAATAAATAAAACTGATTCTTTCTCTCTCTTTGTCACTCTCTCTGTTTAGGAACAAAGACAAAAGAAAAACCCCACACTGACTGCATCTAAACACCCACACAGCAAAAAATGGTATGCCTCTGTCTCCAGGAGCTGATAGCATCCGCTAGCAAAGACCAGAATTTGCAGCTTAGCTTTGAATGGCAACCCCAAATATATTTGCTATAGTGAATTAGACACACAGGCACCACAGCCTTAAAGAAAGCCCATTCGGCTATGATAAGAACTTGGGTTCAAGGGATGTGAAAGAGAGCTTTGCTCCAAGGCTTCTCATTAATACTGTTGGCAGATTAGTGTTTTTTATTCCTCCTCAAACACTGCATAGTCTTGAATGGCAGAGCGAGGGAAGAAGGGATAAAGTCTAGTATTGCAAAGGAACACAAAGGTTAATCACTCATATATTTTATTTGTGTTCCAGCTTTACTGAGGTATACTGGACAATAACTATATAGTCAAAGTGTACCATGTAATGACTTTCACATGCATGAACATTGTGAAACAATTACTACAATCAAGCTAATTATCCATCATCTCACATACAGATTGTGTATGTGTTAATAATACTTAATGTCTTTTCACAGAATTCAAGTACACAATACAATCCTGTCAATTACAGTCATCATGATGTATATTAAATTTCCAGAACTTCCTCATCTTTTAACTGAAAGTCTGTACCCTTTGACCAAGCTCTCCCCATCTCCCTCGTTCATTCAGTTCCTGGATTATTTCACTTAACATAATGTCCTCCTGTTTTCTATGGTTGCAAATGACAGGATTTCCTTCTTTTTGGCTAAGTAACAGTCCATTTTGTGTTTATATACATATATATATATATATACATATCTTCATCTGCTGATGGACACAGATTGTTTCCATACATTGATTATTATGAATAATACTGCATGAACGTGGGCACCTATGTCTCTTCTTCAAGATATAGTGATTTCACTTCTTTGACTATATATCCAGAAGGAGAGTTATTGCATCCCATGATAATTCTGGTTTTAATTTTTTAAAGAACCTCCATATTGCTTTTTACAATGGCTATACCAATATACATTCCCACTAACCTGTGCAGGGGTCCCTCCTCTCCACCAGCTTTCTGATACCTACTCTCTGTTACCTTCGCTATGACAACCATACCAACAGGTGGAGGACACTTTCCCTAGTTTTGATCGCATTTCCCTGGTGGTCAGTGACGTGGACCTCCTTTTGTGTACTTGTTGATCGTTCATACTTCTCCTATGGAAAGATGTCTGTGCGGATGCTTTGCTCGTGTTTTAATGAAAGCATTTGCTTCTCCTATTGAGTTGTATGAATTCGTCATATACTTACGTATTAAACCCTTAGCACAGACATAGCTTGCAAATGTTTTCTCCCAGTGATAGACTGGCTTTTTCCTTTGTTGACTGTGTCCCCAGCTAGGTAGAAGCTTTCAGCCTGATGCCATCCCTCCTGTCTATTGCTTTAATTGCCTGTGCTCTTGGATCATCTGCAGATCACATCCCACAAGACTGATGTCAGGGACGTTTGCTCCTCTGTTCTCACCTAGGAGTTTTACAGTTTTCAATCTTACATTTAATTCCCTAATCCATTCAAGTTAATTTTTGTGTACAGTGTAAAATAAGGTCCAATTCCATAATTTGCATGTGGATTTGGTTTTCCCAGTACCATTTATTGAAGGGACTATCTTTTTCCCATTTTTTTGACATCTTTGTCAAAGACGGGTTGCCTGTGTATATGCATGTGGGTTTTATTTCTAGACTCTTCATTTTGTTTTATTGGTCTATGTGCCTGTTTTCCAGGACCATACTTTTTTGATTACTATACCTTTGTAATATAGTTTGAAATCATGAAGGATGATACCTCCAGCTTTGTTCTTTATGCTTGAAATTACTTTGTCTATGGGGTCTTTCTTAGTTCCAAGATAAATTCGGATTTTTTTTCTGTTTCTGGGGGGGAAAAAGCATTGAACTTTTGATAAGGATTGCATTGATTCAACAGACCACTTTTCTTAGTATAGACATTTAAACAGCATCAATTCTTCCAATCCTTGAACACGTGGTATCTTTCCATTTATTTGTGGCTTCAGTAGGTTTCTTATCTCCTTGGTTAAATTTACTCCAAAGTATTTTTGTGCTATTCACTTATGTGATTTTTAATCCACATTTCTAACTATCCCTGTTCCTCCCATCCCCCCAACACACACACATATACATGAGATGACCCCTTTTACATTGACCTGTAGTTCAAACTTGTCATTCTCGTTGAATATGCACAAAGGGGAGCTCATTGGATTCATGCCACTTCCCCCCAAAGGTGCACCCTGTTTTCACAATCCTATCTGAGAGTGGAAACGGGCACAAATGTCTCCATGGAGAAGCAGGGCCCAACACTGGCCTTAAGAACACATCCTCTTTTCCTAGCATCTTATTTCAAAGAAATGCTTAATGTGTACGTGCAATGCTCAGAAAATATTTGTTGATTGCTAACACTGTCTGAAAATCAGTTGGAAGACGCTTTTGTAAGCCTGCCAATTCCCAGGGATCAGCCAAGTGCCTGGCGTTCCTCCATGTTCTTTAGCTGAGATATTTTTTCTTCAGAGAAATGTTGTTGGAGAGAATCTAAAAACTGAACGACAAACCTCAGACTCAGAGCTCAGAATGGAAATCTTCAATGGGTCCTGGAACCATTGCATTTTTACACGAAGAAGGGCAACCAGCATTGCATTTTTAAACAAATGCAGTATTGCCTCCAAGGAAACTTCTTAGTGCTTAAGAAGAAATTTAGGCACAATTAATACAAGTAATGAAAGCAAAATAATTTGAGATTTTCATCTGATGTATTTCCTACCTTAAGTTTTTCAGAAATAAATTTCAAGTTGCTCTTAGAGTCAAATGTATAAATATGTTTTAGTATCCCAGGATGTAAATTCCATAGCTGCTTTTTCTTAAGAAGGAAAGTTTAAATCTACATTATCCGTGTTGGGGTGAAGCTCAACTAGATTCACTTTGTACCATTTCCTGGTAGGACATTGGACTCAAATCAGTTCAAGTAATAATGAGCTAACAAAGTATCAGGGTGGTTGCTTTGAAGTTATTTTCAATGTCAGATTTTAATGGGGGTTCATGTGTCAAAGATAAAAAATTGACTCAAAGAATGCTGGTTGTTAATTTCGGACAATTAATAATCAACGGAAACCATTAGAATTAGTACACTGGAACGCAGAAGACCTTTCACTAATGTGCTCAAGTTTAAATAAAAGGAGACTACTTCTACACAATAGAATAAATTTTTCATTATGTGACTCTTGCTTGATTTTCTTTTCCTTCTTTTTTTTTTTTTTTAACCCAGGGGGTGCTTAACCACTGAGCCACATCCCCAGCCTTCTTATATTTTATTTTTGAGACAGGTTCTCACTAAGCTGCTCAGGACTGTGCTAAGTTGCTGAGGCTGGCTTTGAACTAACCATCCTCCTGCCTTAGCCTCCAGAGTTGTTGGGATTACACATATGCACCAGTGCACCGGGTTCTTGTTAACTTTCCAGCTTCAGACCCCAACAACCCAGCTTTGAGCCTGAATCAGTCTTCACTGACAAACCCGCTTGCCCACAGCCATGTTCCCTGCACCCTGTCTCCGTCCCTGAAGAGCTCTGTGCAAGGTTTCCTCCTGAGTTTAACAAACTCCTACCTCTCGCATGAACACTTTTCCAAGGGCCTCCTGAGTGGGCCCTGGAGTGGATGTGCCCCTCCTGTGGTGCCTTCTGCCCCTTGCTTATCTATGGCTGAGCACAGAAGAACAGCCAATCAGAAGCTGGCAGACAAGCCCCAATGGCAGCTCAATGCCTGATGATTGATGGAGCCACCAGCCAATGGCTGAAGGACAAGGCCCCAAAACTTCCTCTGCCCACCCCAGACTATAAAGTCACTGCCCAGCCTGCTGAGTGCCACTTCCCCTGCCCACCCTCGCTCTGGCAGAGGGGTGAACCTGGCATGGGAGCAGCCAATCCCAATAAAAAGGATTTTGCTCAGCCGCTTTTAGGTCTGACCCTCCCCCTCTTTTTTAAACACCCACACCTGGATTTATGCCTGGAGTCACACCTGTGTTCTGATTTTTACACATGGGTTCTCAAATCTGTCTCCCACAGCAAAGTGTGAGCAAGACAGTTATCACACTTGTGCCCCCAGGAATGGTGGGTAGTACTTTGCAGGAGCTCAGTGAGTGTTAAATAAACCAAGGAATGAAGAGGGAATGACTGCAGTCAGTAAGCGAATGACTGAAGCAACGCACAAATGGAAAAGGCCATTCTTGGCTGGGGCACGGACAGGCAGAAGCTCATCTGCAATCAGAGTGCAACCCACTGAGACCCCAGGCTGTTTCTCACCAGGTGGAAACTTACTTCCCGACCTCTGGACGACGGAGCAGGCAGCTAGGGGCAGGACATCCTGAAAGCACCCGCCCTTCTGCTCTGGTCTCTCTGCACTTTTCTAGTTCTGACCATAAACTTTGATACAACACCCGATCCAGAATACAAGTGCCACCAGACATGGCTTTAGCTTAGCTAACTGCAAACTCTTCCTAGAATTTGATTTGAACACTTCATTCTGATCTTGTTGCTTTTTCTTATGACTTTTTAGTTCTAGAGCATTCTATTGGTGTCTCAACCAAAAGTTCCATCATGGGGATTAATAGCCAAAGTAAGTTAGTACATATAGAGAGACCCCATGATTTTATAAGTAAGTAGTGAATCCTCTTCAATTTCCAATCCACCTGGTTCAGATTTCCATTGCTTCATGCTTAGGAGTTTGGCCCCTCCTGGGTCCATCCTGTCACATCAGCAAACAGGATCCAATCATCACTTCTGTACCAGCAGACAACCAGGCTGCCAGGGTCACTCTGAGAGTGGGTTCTGGATTAACAGTGTCAGCCTTGGAAGCTTCCTCAAACTCTAACTTGGTGCTAACAGGCTATCAGACATATCTACTGGGATGACCTGATGAAGTGGGACCCTGGCACATACCAAATATGCTGTCCCCTAAACAGCTCCCTGACCTGGTAGAGATTATAATTTGCATGGACACATGTCATCCCTAGCATGGATGCTGAATGGGATCTATTTCTGTGCTTTCTTTCCTCAAAATCTGACTTGTCCTCAGGGTCTAAGGCCTGAGCTTTCTCTGTCCCTGAAGAGCTGGTACCTGGTGACACAGTTCAGTTAGAGAGCACAAGGCAGCCGGGCTCCTACCTGCTCTTCTGACCTTGGCCTGGCTCCTGCACAGCCTCCATGCATGTAGCTGGCTTCCTGTCATCAGAAATAAACTGCTCAAGAATCCTATCATCCTTTCATTCTTCCATTTCTTACTGTTGCACTAGGATTTAGCTGTAATTAATAAAATGTGTTGATCTACTATTAAATCACAGCCTTGTTTCCATCACCACTTTTGAAGTTCACACTAAGCAGTACTTCTTGCTAGGACTATTGCATTCTTTTGCCTAACTCTTCTGCCTGCCTCTAAATCTGTTATTTTATCTAATTCATTACACACTACATTAATTTTCCTATGTTATTTCTTCTTGTCCAAAATCCCTTAATGGTTCCTCTTTGCTTAATGAAGGGAGAAAATATCTTTTGCCAGCATTCAGGGCATTCTAAAATTTTAGAACCAAACTCTCTTTCCATCTCCATTTCCCACCACTCTCCAAATTTTTCCTTCGTGTGTCCCTTCCTGAATATGACTCTGTCGTTCTTGGCATATTCCTTTCCCATCTTCTTCCAGCCTCCTGATCCCCAGTAGAGTTCCTAGAGGAGGGAGATGCAGGAAAGAGTGGGTCCTCGGAACTGACCCAGTGTCCTGTGGAAAAGGGATGCTCTGTGTTGCACCCAGGGATTAAAATACTGGCAAGCACCATGATGCTCAGATTGGGCCACTCTGAGCTAACAGCATGACCTTCTGATCCGGCATTTCTTCATCCGTGGAAAGCACATAAAAACCTTGTCACAAAGTTATTCTGAAGATGGACTATGAAAATACAAATATTTAAGTTACTGCCATGAACAACAGGTGTTTACCGCAGGTGTGGATTTACTGCCACCCTCTTAGAGCACCTGCAGGAGAACCGTTCTGCAGATGACAGGGTCTCTAACGGGAGCAGGTCACAACAAATGCCCTTCAGATAGGGAAAGCAGTGGGACTGTTTAATCATTAAACAAGGGGCTAATTTTTATTTAGGGGAATAAAAATTCAGAACTCTGAACTCCATTTTCTTGGTGATTTCACTTAAAATTTAAAGAATTTGGTTTAGTTAAATTCTACCCATTTCCAACCTTCTCTTTCTTAATTTCTTTCTACTTGCCCCAGAACATGGGATCAAGTTCTGACCTCTGAATCATGATGGTGGCTCCCTCTGAAGTCATTCAAAAGCTTCAAGGAAGGGACAGAATGGCCTGTGACTGCTAAGGTCACCACCTGAGCAGGTGAGCCTCAGAAGGTTGTGAGTTAATCCAGGATTCTCAAATGCACCCAAAGGGCCCCTTGGGTTACTCCCATCAGGAGGAAGGGGACGTTTTGATGTGTCAAACGCATTTGATGTTCTTTTTCTCACTATGATGAGCTCAAAATAAATGCTAAAGGAAGCTGATCAGCCTGCGCTGACTGGAATAGAGCTCAGAGACAAGGAAAATCGGGCTGCAAGCTGCAGCAGGTTGTGTGCTGTGTTTGCTTGTGTTTTTTTCTTTTTTTGCCACTGTATTCACAGCACCTTAAACAGAGTAGATGCTCAGTAAATATTTGATGAGTGAATAAATATAATAATAAAGAACTCTGGAAATGCAGATTTTATTCTACTTACTATGCATTTAAAAATATGTGGTAAGCAAACTATATAAGTATAGTTTGCTTGTACCGAACAGTGTTTTGTTTACATATACACATGTGTTGTGTCTGTGAGAGAGACAGGCAGGGACAGAGACAGAGATTTTGAGACACAATAAAACATACAAAAGATAGCAAGTTTTGCCATAGTCTTTTTCATTGCAATTACATTTCTCCCTGATTCCACAGTCTTCCTCTAACCTAAGCATAAAAAGACATGCTGACCTGTTTTTTCAGGTCAACCATGGTGCACATTTCTCTCTTGCTAATCTGTGCTTTGTTATGGGTTCTTCTGCCATGAACCTGGTGATGGTTAAGGAAACAGATTTTCTTTTCCCCTTCAGTATTAAATGACTGCATGGCCAAAAAAGAAAAACGATACTAAAACTGTCCAACAGTACTTTTAAAATAATTTTTTACATTTATTTGTACAATTATTATGAAGTGCAGAGACTGGTAAGTTCTGTTTGATTTTTCACCCCAGTAGGAAATGAGCCATTTGTTCACTCTCTTATTCATTCATTTCCTTTTTTTATAAACAATTATTTTATGCTAAGAGCTGAAACAGTATGCTGGGTAATGAATGAGAAGAATATATTTCTGTCCTCAGAGAAGTTACAGTGTCCTGGAGAAATGAGACACCTGCATAGAGAACTATCATACAGTGGGTTAAGTAAATTGATAGAAGCGAAACCAATTTGCAGGAGCACCAACAGGGGCTGTACCTGCTCTACAGGGGCTGCTCTAGCAAGATGAATCTTGGCTCAGTCTTGAAATTCAAATAAAACTAAAATAGGGAAAGAAGTTGCAAAAAAAAATGGTGTAGGGAGAAGGGCACTAAAGACAGAGCCTGGAGACATGTCCTCCCGAGGACATGAAAAGAAATTCTCACCTGCTGAAGAGACAAGTACCTCCTGGAAGGATACACATGGAACACAGGGATTTGGTCCTTCTGTCTAAGCACCACACAGGTCACAACTCCCTCCTCCTAGGTCCATGGCAGACATAGCTAATCAATCACAGCACTCTCAAGGAACTCAGGCCCAGCCTCAGAATCCTTAGCTCTGGGCTCTAGGGAGCCAATTCCCAAGCAACAGAATGTAGGACAAATTGACTTTGCCATCTGTGATACAGATGATGGGGGCCTCTAAGGGTTATAAATAGAGGAATGGCAGCAGCCAGATTTGCGATTTTAGAAGATCTCCAAGGTAGAACTGAAGATAATGGATTTGGGAGGTGGGTCAAACCAAAAATGAAAAGATAGTTTTATATTTTACCTATGAATCATTATAGGATATAAATTCTTCTCATAGCCTATATATTCAAAAAGGAATTAAAAAGCAAGGGCCATGGAGCCCGCGGAAAGGGTGAAGCGGGACTGTTTGGCTCTATAATTAACACAATTTCCAAAGAGACAATATTTTAGAACTTTCCCTCAGAAGTTTCCACAGCTTGGCTATGCTGGTTGACATTTGCTCCCATAAGGCAAAGGTGCTGAAGTTCACTTAGGAATAAAATCTCATAATGAATGCCACCACCTTCCTCAGAAGGACGGATCGCTGCAGCTGCCATTGTGCCATCAGAGTGGAGACCTAGAAACTTGTAGAAGTAGCAATTGACAGGAAGGGAAGGATAATTGAGTTTGGTACTCTGCTGCTACAGCCAGCAGCCAGCAACGCCGGTGCCTGTCAGAATAACCTCCCTGGGGCTTGTTGAATGAAGACTCTGAACCATTTTTTCCCTAATATCCCAGCAGAACTGCCTCTTGGAGTCAATTTGTTTTTAGTTCCCAGATTTCCTGTTTTGTTTGTAGCTGTTTTGGTTTTTGGGTTTTATTTTTACTTATTTATTTTTTTCTTTTTGAATGCACAAGGAGGGTAAACAATTTGATAATCCCGCACCCCACTGGCTCCAGGGATAGAGGGAAACAACCAGAACGAAGTTGAGGTGGGAAAATGCGAGACAGGAAGGCCTGGCCTTCTGTGGCAGGAATTCTGGGGAGGTGACAAGCCCAGGGAACTGAAATGGTGGCTGCCAAGGCTTTCCCCAGGTGGTTCTATTTGCCCAGGGTTCTGCAGCCCAGGGCAGTGGAGCCTCCTGGGCACTGGGGCACCCATCACTGCATCCAGACTTTGGGACCAAGGTGAGCCTGAGCCAGGGGAGGCAGCGCACACCCGAAGGAGGAGCGGAGGCCTGCCCCCAAGGACTGCACACCAGCACATGTCACCAGGAGAACCAAGTGTGCTCTGCTCCAGGTGAGAGGACAGATGCTTCTTCCAAAGTGACCGCACATAGGCAGGAGTGTGGGAGTTGGGACCTCCCCTGCCTCCATTTACCACTCCAAGACCAAGTCCGTCACCATTTGCAATTTGTTTTCTTTACATGGAGCAAGTGATTCAAGAGAAAAAATGGGAGATGCTATTACAAAGGTTAGGCTTGCATCTTATGCTTTATTCTAGCAAGGATGCAAGAGGAAAGCTAATGACATGCTGGAGCCCCAAAACAGTTTCTCAAAACTGGTGGAGTCGCTTGTCTCTGCTTCTCACATCCCAAATCAAACCCTTCTGACTGACGTTTTGTTCTTTCTTTCTCAGGAAAGTTGTTCTCATCCAGGACCAAGCTTCCTGGGCTTCCAAAAATAAACAGCAGAGGAGTGTGTGTGATGTCCTGGAAGTGATGCCTTTGGGCTTGTACAGGAACATTCCATTCCCACCCAGCACTTGTTCTGTGAGTCAGTCAAAAACACAGAGTATCAGCTATGGTTTGGACAAGATCCCCCAAAGGCCCACCTGTTATACGTTTGGTTCCCAGCCCGTGGTTTGGAAGGTTGTGGGAACTTTAAGAGGTGGGGCCCAGTGGGTGATCTTAGGTCACTTGAGGTGTGCCTTGAAGGGGACGGTCAGACCCATCCCTTCCTGTCTCACCTTTACAACCTTAGACACAAGATGGAGGGTCTTCCTCAGTGACATACGCCTTCCATGATGTAACGTGCCAAAAAGCAATGGCCCAAAGCAATGGTGGCCAATTGTCATGGAGTAAAAATTGCGAGTCAAATGAAACTTTCCTCTACATAAAGTGATTCTCTCAGGTATTTTGTTACATTAATACAAAGCTGCCTTGCACAGCTTATTATAAAAGGCATAAACCAATTCTTCGCTTATCCCTCAGAGGAGTCTCCTTTCCATGCAGGGGTCCCCTTTCCACCCCTTTCTCTCTCCAACACTGCCTGCTCCTGCCTGGGATGCTCCAGGGTTCCTCCCCCTACCCTTTCTTCAGGGGGATGCTCATCAATGATTTATTTCATTCAGATGGTCCAGAGCAGCGATCTCACAGGATGAGTGGGTGTTTTTGCTCTAAAATCAACCATGTTTCCTGCAAACCATAGAATCACATTTTTCTGTTCACAAAATGACTCCTCTTGGGCTGGAGCAGTGGCTCAGCGGTTACGGTGCTTGCCTGGCATGTGTGCGTACGCAAGTTCAAACCCCAGCACCACGTACACAGTGAAGTCTTGGAGCAATGAAAGCCACATGAAAAACTAAATAAAAACTGTTTCTCTCTCCTCTCTCTCTCTCTCTCTCTTTCTCACACACACACACACACACACACACACACTGTCTCTCTCTCTTTAAAAAAAAAAAGACTCCTCTTTTGGTAGTCTTTCTAAAGCCACTCTTACTGAGGGAAGGGATGGTGGAGAGAATGACACAGAGGAAGATGCCTCAGTCCTGCCACGGGGGCTCTGTTTTCCAATTGTGCAATATCTGCAATATCGCTATTTCTATTTCTACCCCCGGAGGCCTAGGTAGGCAGGCAAGTAGGATTTTCTTCCCCTTTTGACTCTCGATGGTTTCTGTTTTGACAAGACCTCTTTAAAGACCTGCCAGCTCAGCTGTAGACAATGTGCTCTGGATTGAAACTTGGCATTTGTTGTTGCCGTCCCAGAGAAGTCTTTCTTCTTCTCCCCTCCTCCACTAAATTTGGATTAAATCTGCTAAGACTATTCTCAAAATTATAAGTGTAAAAATAAATTTCAGGAATTTTCTGAGTTCCTTGATATTTGTGTTCCTACTATGTGAGGAAAACAGATTTTAATTTCTAAAATAGAAAAAGTGCTAGTCTGATTCACAGTTCTTCCATATGCACGTGGCTACGTCTGGGGCTGAGATGGCTGCAGGTACAGCGTGTCCACCTGTGTCCAGCACGTCACATTCTGCAAGCCTGTTTCCAATAACAAAAGGTCTAGCAAACTCCTGGCCCTCATCTTAGTCTCTGCTGGGAACCTGGTCCTTGCCAGGTCCTCAGGGAACAGCAGCACCCAGCAGGACCCCAGCTAGTATCCACTCCCTCTGATGAGCGGTGGCAGGGCGGGTGGGGGTGATGGACACCTGCTGTCCCCTCCAGGACCACGGATGCAATCTCAGCGGCAGATCCTGCATGGAGCAGTACCTGTTGATAGACGCTGCTCAGCTAATCACAGGAACAGTTTAGATTCCTGTCTCCCCTGCGTCTCCCGTCTCCACCTACGTCCCGCCAAGGGTTGTAACAGCCAGTGTCAAACAGCATCTTAGCAATCTCAGCTCTTTTTTATTCTCAGCCTGGATACAAGAAAAATATTTCTCTTCTCTACCTGTTATTTATATACTGTATTTAAATGAGCCCCAGAATGAAAACTTTTCGATGTATAGGAAGAGGAGACTCCTGACCTCATTTACCCGGGGCTTACCATGATGAGGAGTCATTGCCTGGCTTTCTCCTGGGTCCTTCTGAGGTTCCTTTATGTAAAAACTAATATAAGAAGGTGTGCTTTTGTTCTTTCCTGTGTGCACCCGGCTGCTTCTTACCTTTTCCAACCAACAGTGTTGTTCCTCACTGGTGCCTACAGATGCCTCCTGCTCCCCCTGTCTGGGGACATTCCCCAGCTCTGGCCCCTGAGCTTGTGCTGTTTCTAGTCTTTTCTTATTATGAATATTCAAGTGATGAAGAATATGCTATATTTCTCATACACTAACTTCAAGTTTTATACTTTTCATCTTTTAAAAAAAATTTTATCTAGGAGTTGTGTTATCCAATCATAAATGCATATGTAGTAACAGTATGATCCTAATCCAGAATCACCCCACAGCACCCACACCCCAGGCTCTGGACTCTTCTGTGTTCCCTCCTATAACAAATATGGCTGTGTGTGTGTGTGTGTGTGTGTGTGTGCGCGCGCGCGCATGTGTGTGTGTGCATTTTCTAGAATTAAATGATTGCATGAGTATTTTTTGGTTTCCCAGGGGAGTAAAGAGTAAGCTACTTTTTCCTTTTTGAACTCCATCCTCTTTCTCTCTTCAACTTTCTGAGTCATGTACTTTAATTTTTGTTATTTTTCAATTGATAGCAGTACTTTAGGCTGTAAATTTTTCCTTAGAAATGATTGACTTATATTCCAAAATTCTGATATGTTTTCATCCCCAGTAAATCATTTTGGGTTTGCATTTCTTCTTCTTCGACCCAAGAATTGTTTTAACAGCTTTATTTTTATTTCCAAGTGAAAAGGCCTTGTTCTGCGTCGATTTCACATAATTTTGCTGTCCTGTTTCTACCTCATTAGAATTTATTGATATTTTCTTTGTGACATGATTAATATGTGATGCATTTGCATGAAGGATCTATCAGCACTTGCAAAAGAGAAGAGTGCAGTTCATTGGCTGTGCATCCGGAGAAGCTATTGAATCGTGGTGCTTCGATCCCCTTTCCCTTGCCTTCTTTTGGGCCAGAGGGGGGCACTTGATATTCTTGTGCAAAGCAAGGTTACTCATGACCTCCATTTATTAGTAAGCTTCTTTCCTCCGCGGTGGTCCTGCTTCATGAAGTCCCCACTGCCATCTGTTGTATAGATGCTTCCTACGTCTTGTGTGAATTACAGCCTGGAGATGGTAAAGTTTCATTTGTGCCATTATTAAAGCTCTTTGGCCTTGTTTGATAATAAGACTGTGACCTCGATTTCTTTTCTATTTGCATTTCCCTGGCATAACTTTACCTATCCTTTTGCTTAACTTTTCTTAATCCCTTTTAGGTATCACACTCATTTGTAATCCAGTGTCAAATTTCTTGCAATAGGTGAGGCGAGTCTATTTTTATTTATTCATGTAACAGCACTGCATGGTGTCTAATAATTCACATGATGCTTGTGTATGTATTAATCATTTTTACAACGCAGCCTGTTTGGTTTGCTATTGTTGTTGTTCTAATATTTAGAAAGCTGTCTGCTTTGTTCTCACTTTATATTAAATGTCTCTGTAATGTCCTTAATGACCCCTTGCTTTGCATATTCTATGTCCATTTCCTTTCTTGAGCAAACATTGGCTCCTTTTCCTTCACCACCTGATTTTCCATGTTCTGAGAACTACTGAAGAAACAAGACTTCCCACTCATTGGTTTGCTGTGTTAAAGGGGGACTTCTCCCTTAACGTTCTGAAGCCCTGAGCCGCACCACTCTCCTGCTTTGTCCCCCTCTCCATTTCTCTTGGTGCATTAGCCATATCTTTGAGTATATAAAATATATGCATTTTTCTATTATTCTTCATAGAGCTTCTACTTAGCCTTAGTTTCAAAGTTAGATATACTTAATATTTACCATTAGTCTTTCTTCTAAAACCTTGGATTGGTCTCCTCTTGGTTGGCAAAGGCTCATTCTCTGAGCCACCAGCAAAATATGTTCAAACCTGTTGGTTAGTAGCCTGATGAATGAAGGGCAGTTCACCTTTTCTTTTTATTAGTGTTTTGTGATTTTCATTATAGAAGTCTTTTAATCTGATTAAAATGGACAAATTATCTGAAGACATTTCTCAGAAGAATGAATACAAATGGCCAGAAAATACATGAAAAAATATGTGATATCATTAACCATCAGAGAACTGCAAATCAAAACTCCAGTGAGATACCATCTTATCCCAATTAGAATGGCTAATATAAAAATATAAAACAAAGCAACAAATGCTGTTGAGGATGTAAAGAAGAAGGAGCTCATACGCTGTTGGTGGGCATGTAAATTAGGACAACCCTTATGGAGAGTATTATAGAGGCTCTTTATAAAACCCAGCAATTGGTCTAACCATATGACCCACATAGCCCACCGATGGGGATACACCCAAAGGAAGTGAAATCAGTATGCCTAAGGGAAACCTTCATGTCCCTGTTTAATCAGCTGCACTGCTCACAACAGCTAAGAAATGGAATCAGTCCTGGTGTCCATCACGGATGAAGGGGTAAGTAAAATGTGATATATACGCACACACAGTGGAGTATTATTCAGGCATATAGAAGGTTGAAGTCTTGTCATTCACAGCAAAATGAATAGAGCTGAAGGACACTCAGTGAAGTAAACCGAGCACAGAAAGGCAAGTACCACCCCTTCTCATATGTGGAAGCTAAAAACCAGTCAAACCGGAAGTGGCACAGTGGTGACTGGAGATTGGAGGGGATGTTGGGGGACAGTGGAACAGAAAGTGTGGCTTTGGACAGTGCACACAATACGCCTGTATGAAGTCATCACATTGGATCCCATTAATAAGTACAGTTAATGGGTTAATAAAGTATCAAAAGGACACACTCCCATGGTGATGGCACAAATGCGTTCATGAGAACAAAACCCTCCTAGCTTGTTAACCTCTTAAAGATCCCACCTCTTAATACCTTTTCAATGAAATTAAATTGCAACGTGAGTTCGGGTAAGGACGGACTTCCCGATGCTAACAAAACATGATTTTCTTTCTCTCAAAAATGCTTCCGTTTCTTCTGGATGTCATAATTGTAATTCCTCAGTCTTTGAAATCAAGTACTGGAATAAGTCGGGGACAACAGGTGAGGGGCAGTTGTCGCATTTGGATCCTCCCCACTGCAGGAAGGGTGTGTTGTGAGTTATTACAAATTTACTCTGCTCCAGCGTATTCCTTTCATTCTCCGGGTGTTCTATTTCCTTTGCCGCAACTCTGGTTTTTCCAGTGCATTTTTCTTTATTGTTTCAGTTCTAATCTATATGTTCCTAAGCATCCTTCAAGCCATGACTATTTTACTTTCTTCTGTATAATTTAATCTTCATTTTTGAAAACAGACATTTCTTCTATTTTTTTGTGATCGTATGTCAATGTGGCTTTTTTTCAGGCATTGAACCTTAGCTCTTGCAGGTGTGACAATACCTTTATACTAGTGTGAATAAAAACTGAGGGTTCCTCATCTCTCTTTGCACCAAGCTCAGCCTTCAGCCTTAGGAAAGGAAATGGGGTTGTGGAGACTACTCTGAAAGAAAACCTGTTTCACAGAGAACTCATGCAGGAAACCTAATAAAATACATCAGAGCATTATAGTCATCTAATAGAAATACCTCATTAGGGCAGAGAATGGTTTTGAAAATTACCTACACACATTTATATGCGAGAAACTATATATGGAAATATATGTATATAAATATATATCATTTGAATGTTTTATTTTTATTAAAATATTTATTCAGTAATCTTTTGAGTGGTTCAGTAGTCATTCTTTGCCTTTGGATGGGTGATCGGTGTTTGGAATTCCATGCCATTGTATTTGTTCATTCATTTTTTTGTATAAAGCACACTCAATGCAATGTCGCTGACTTCCAGTTTCTATTTCTTTAAAGTTTACATAATGTAAGGACTCCTGGGAACTAGTATGGAGAGTGGGGTGATCTCTGACAAATTTTCTGACTTCTCACACTTATTTCATGCACACCTAAAACAACAATGATATTTTTAAAACCTTATCAAATCTTCACTTAATATTAAAGTTTGCTTTCATAGATCTGGTCATTCTTTTCACAGTTGTATTTTATTATATTACACAATAACTAAGATATGCTTTTATAATAATAAATTTAGTTAACATAAACCCTACTGGCTTCTACATCTGGTAGGATGTAGGGGGTTAACTGAGCAGCAGCCCCATATGGGTGGGGCTATCCTTAAGCATGATTTGCAGAAAGAGCTCAGAGTTGGGCTAATTTAGTGAGTCATCTTTCCGCAGATCAATTGAGAGGGTTTATACTGCTTTGTGAGTTTACATATCTTCTTCCAGGGGCCTCCAAGGCTTTCTAGAGCTCCTCACTTGTTAAGATGTGGGAATAAGCCATTCCCCATAATGAGAACAGAGACAGGTCTCTCTTCTACTTATTGCAAAGAAACAGATTCAGAATTCTCCAGTGATAAACTCAGTGTTACAGAATGATGACACTACCACCTCACCCTCTATTCCTGATGGACATCAAGCTTTTCTCTCTCCAGTGGTTTTCTTTGAGTTTTTGCTTCAGCAATTTTATTATCTTTTTAGGAGAGCTTGCTGCGTTCAGGACCCTTGAAGATACATTATGGCTATTTGGTTCTTTTGCTTTATCCCTCAGCACAAAGGCTGCATGCAAATGCTTTCAGTGCAAATTTTCCATTTTATTTCTAGTGACGTGGCTACATTGCCTGACTAAATCCCTTCACAAGAACATGGTTTCCATTAAGGTGCATAGGTGGCTAAGGATTTCCAGTCTTTGAAGGGTTAAGAAAATATGTAGGACAATTTGAAAGCTAAGCATTGAGATAGTGTCCTGTGCTAGTCAACTTTCTGTTACTGTGACAAATTCCTGAGAAAAACACTTATAAAGAGGACAGGTTCATTTCGGACCACAGTGTCAGAGGTGTCAGTCCATCACTGTGACTTTGAGCTTGTGGCAATCAGAGCATCATGGTGGGGAGCATGCGGAGGAAAGTCACCCACCTGATGGACATCAGGAAGTAAAGAAGACTGTGCTCCCAAGGTCCCCTTTAAGGCCATGTCTCCAATGACATAACTTCCTCCCACCAGGCCCCACATCCTAAAGGTTCCACCCCCATCCAATAGCATCACAGACTTTTTTGTTTGTTGGTGGTTTGGTTGGTCTGAGAACTAAATAAATGAGACCCCAGGATTCCTAGAGAACCTGAGCAGATGACCACACCTGATTTCCCACACTACATAGTCTCTTCCTTTCTTTTTGCTCTTTGCCCTCTGGCTTTCTTTCTCACTTGCTTTTATAGTTGTTACTCCTCAAGATTTGCAAACTGCATCTTATATTTCCTTAGCAAAAACGTGCTTTATACAGTGTATTGATGAATACAGAAAAGTCTCAGAGAGTGTGGTTTGACAGTAGATGAGCTAAATGGCTGCTTAGAAAGGGGTAGATTGATTCAGACGTGGATGAAACACCTCAGTGGAGATAGCAGGAAAATAATCTATGCACATCATAATATCATATACATTTCAATCCCTACAATGAAGACCCCCAAAACAAAGCAAACAAATAAAATAAAAAATTATGCCTATTATGATTACAGTTTTTACAAATGTAAATACACATGTATGTGTGCTTGTATCCATTTACATACGCATTCACACATTGTATTTTAGTGAGTGAATGCTAAGAACAAAATATCTGGAAGAATATATATCAAAATTTGTTACCACCAAATGTTGGAATTAAAAAGTACCTTAACTTTTCTTCTTTATATTTTCTGTACTCTCTGAAGTTAAAAACAAAGAATTTTTTCTAAAAAAACAAAATCATTTACATTTTTTTGGAAATAAGGGAAACTCAAATGAATACATGCTACAAGTATATCAAAATATCAAATATCATTTAAATATCAAAATGCTATTAATCTCCTGGGCATGGACTTGAGGACTCTGGAGCAAGTCTTCAGAGTGTACATCTATCTACATCTGAATAATGGGGAGATAAAAATACAGTGGAAGAAATCATTATCATTACTCATAAAATTGTAAGATGTGCGAAAAACCATATTTGAAAGCCAGAACAAAAAAAGAAAGAAACCCCACTCTGTTCATCAAATATAAGGACCACAGGGACAAAGCACAGTATTTCTTCATTCTTCCCATGTGTCACTCAACTCAAGTATAGGAGGAGTCACACACATCAAGTATCAATCTGCCTGGAGCAAACGCTTCTGAAACACAAAAACTGTCTTTGTCAGCAAGCTGTCAAATTCAAAGACCAAGGAATTATTAATGCAGGGAAAATTCTGGGGACTTAATATTGATTCATAAAAATATTTTGTTTGCAAAAGTGGACCTAAAGCAAAGCTTAGAAAACAAGAAGTCCAAGTGCCCATGGAAGTGTAAATAGAAGTTATCCCGGGAAAGATGAAAAGAACCACATTGGCTACAGGGCCCCCTTTCTGAGGTGCTGACTCAGAGTCCTAAGACCTTCTGTGTTCAGGGAGATGGCAGGGAAGAAAGAGAAAGAAGCAAAAATAATTTGAACTTATTTCCAAAGTGTAACACCAAAAATAATAATAATAATAATAATAATAATAATAATAATAATAATAAAATAAAGGATCTTAAACCCTCTCTAGTCCACGTAAGCCCAGGTTGAAAGAATACTTCCCGTTTATTGATTGGGGAAGAGTAAAGAAGAATGTGTCAGAAAATATCTGAAGAGATAAAGAGTGGAGGAATCTAACATGAGTCTGATCTACAGATGGCAGTGCCAATTAGAAGCAGAGGACAGATTTTCTACTTCTTTCATTTCCTGTGATTCGCCTTCAGATAAGAGAGGAGGATGGAAATTCATCTGGCTGAATCTGCATTTAGCTAACACAAGTGGCCATCTGTGCAGTCATCAGGTGTGGATGGAGTCGCCACCAGGTGCCAGGAACTGTGCTAAAGACATGACAGAGCCCAGCACACACTCAAGGAATTTAAGTTCTGAGCAAAGTTAATCAAATGCATTATTTCTGTAACTATGTCCTTCCTAAATCTTCATAATGTCTATTTCACAATCCATCCATTGTAGGAAAAGGGAGGTTGGATTCGATCCAGTACATACTATCTGTGCATATGGAAATATCACAGCAACCCACATTAGCCCAATTAACATGGTTATAAACATGTACAATTAATTCATGCAATAATTTTTAATTCACCTACTAAGGAAACATTTTAGAAGACTCTTTGATATGCAAGGTTCTGTGTCTAGGAATACAGTAGGAATACAGAATAACACAGAAACATAACACAGTGGAATGTACCCAGTGGAATACAAAATAAACAATAAAACCTGATTTCTGCCCTTGAGGATCTAACAATCTAGCACAGATTAAGATAAATTAACAGAAACTCAAACAAAACCTAAAACTTCCAATTGCACAAAGTGACATTGTAGATTTAACCTCATTCCTCAACTATAACATATTGAAATAGTAGATAAAATAAATTTGTTTCAATAATTTTTAAATGAAGTAAAAAACTGAAGGAAAGTCTTCAAGTATCCACAATTAGAGCACTCATAGTTCTTTTCAAATACACACAGGAGTTTACAATAAACAACTACATATTAGCCTTAATATCCATACCAAACTATCATTTCTTTATTTTTAATTATCTTTTCTTTGATATTTCAATTAGTAAATTCTGAACTTCAAAATCTGCACAGGGTTAAAAATGGGTTCTTCCCACAGAATGGGAGAAAATTTTTGCCTGCTACACCTCGGACAGAGGGCTAATATCCAGAATATACAGGGAACTAAAGAAACTAAAGTCCAAACTCACAAATAATCCAATCAATAAATGGGCTAAAGAACTCAAAAGGAACTTCTCTCCAGTGGAAGTCCAGAAAGCCCATAAATATATGAGAAAATGCTCTACATCATTAGCTATAAGAGAAATGCAAATCAAAACTTCAATGAGA
>PVKS010024708.1:0-30682 GCA_004027875.1 Aplodontia rufa | reverse complement strand
GTAATGCTTTACAATCTAATACTTTTTTTAGAGTTATAGTGGGAAGGGGAAGGGAGGGATAAGGGAGGGTAATGGGGGGGCACTCCTGGGGATAAATGCAATATCCAGAATATATATACATTTTATATTATTTTGTTAAAATCTTGTAAGGTTGCTCAAAAATAAAATAAAAAAAAAAGAAAATAATTTGGAAGTCTGTAGCAACAAGAACTTAAATTGGTAGAAATAAGGAATTCAGTATAACTAAGCATCTAATCCTGCATTTAAGTTGGAAAAAAATCAGTTGAAACAAGAATTTTTGAAGGATAAGTAGCCTAACAGCACCATTTATGACAAAAGGAATTATAGTTAGATTTAATATGAATTAGCACATGATTTAGCTGCAAAATTGTATTATATTTTTCCAACTTTGGTTAGCCCACACCTGGCATGTATCCAGATTTACCAGATTATCCAGATTTTGATTCTTTCTCTCTCAGTGTCCCTCTATCTTTAAAAAAAAAAAAAAAAAAAGATTGGTATCCTTAATTGAAAATATGGGAAGAAGGGGCTGGAGGGGTGGCTCAGCATTTATAGTGCTTCCTGGCATGAGCAAAGACATGGGTTTGAAACCCAGCACCACATACACAGTGAAGTGTTGGTGCAACAAAAGCCACATGAAAACTAAATAAAATTGATTCTCATTCTCTTTTACTGATCCTCTCTTCAAGTCCTTAAAAAGAAAAGGAAAATATTAGAAGAAAACAAATAGGAGCTATTATTTGTTTGGCTAGTAAAATTTTTTAAATTATCTTTTTTTTTTCAGGGCTGAGGACCAACTCAGGGCCTTGCGCGTGCTAGGCAAGTGCTCTGCCACTCAGCTAAATCCCCAGCCCCTTTTAAAATTATCTTCAACATATTCTTCATATCTATGAATTCTGAATTTTAACTTTTCTTACACACTTAAATGTTTATTTTTCTGTATTTATCTTCTATGAACATTGCAGTTCCTTTTGTAGTGGATACCTGAAACTGCAGATATTATTGAACCCTAATATATATTCATAAATTAGACACAATAAGAGATTAATGACTAACAAAATAGAACAATACATTGTAATAAGAGTTAGGTGAATATTGTGTCAAAATATTCTTTTTTTTTTTTTTTTTAAGTCTGCAGTGCTGGGGATTGAATTGAGGGAGTAATTCTCAAGTACTCTACCATTAAGCTGTCAAAACAGCTTACTATACTGTATTCATCCTTTTTCTGTATGTGTGGTGATGTCAGATGATACAATGCCTATGTGATAAGATGAATTAAATGACATTAGGAATGTGATATAAAGTTAGGCTATGAAGTAAGGGTACTTGAATGCAAATGTTGAAGTAACACAACAGTTATGATAATCAAGACAGCTACTAAGAGATTTATGGATGGCAGTGTTGATAATGCTGGATGGACAAAGGAATGACCCATGTCCTGAAAGGGATGGATCAGGAAAGTGAGAAATGCTACTATATTACTCAGATTAGCATGCAATTTAAAGTTATAGGAGGCTGGGGATGGTGGTGCATGCCTGTCATCCCAGTGGTTCAGGAGGCTGAGATAAGAGGATCATAAGTTCAAAACCAGCCTCAGCAACTTTAGGGAGGACCTAAGCAACAACAATTTCAGAGACAATTCTGTCTCTCAAAATTAAAACAAAAAGAGTAGGAGATGTTGCTCAGAGGTTAAGCACCCTTGGGTTCAATCCCCAGTACCAAAAAATAAAAATAAAAAAAATCAATAATATTATTTATAGGGCTGGGTTTGTGGCTCAATGATACAGCACCTTGCCTGGCATGTGTGAAGCCTTAGGTTCAATCTCTAGCATTGCAAAAAAAAAAAAAAAAAAAAAAAAAGGAATTATTTCTGGAATTTTTCATTTAACACTTTTTGGACCAAGGTTGACCATGGGCCACTGAAACACAGAAAGAGAAACTGTAAATTAGGGGGGCTTACTGTATCACTTATAAAACTTACGTTAAGACTGTACCAAGAGGTGGCGGTGCACACCTGTAATCTCAGTGGTTAGGGAGGCTGAGTCAGGAGGACCCAAGTTCAAAGCCAGCTTCACCAATTTAGCAAGGGAGGCCCTAAGCAACTTAGTGAGACTCTGTCTCAAAATAAAAAACAAAAAGGGTTGCAGATGTGGCTCAGTGGTTAAGTACCCCTGGGTTTAATCCCTGTTACCAAAAAAAAAAATTGTTCTAAGTAGTAGTTTTGGTTCCTTTTCCCTTTTCAAAAACTCACTGTTGGGGCTGGAGTAGTGGCTATGTGGTTATGACACATTCCTGGCATGTGCGAGGACACGGGTTTGAACCCCAGCACCATATACACAATGAAGTGTTCAAGCAACCAAAGCCACATGAAAAGCTAAATAAAATTGATTCTCTCTCTCTCTGTACTTCTTTAAAGGGAGGGGCAAAATAAAAACTCATTGTTAGAATGTATAATTGTATAACTATATAATTATCTTTTACTGCTTCCTGACTCTCCTAGTCTTAGGTCATAAAGTCATGACTATTTTTAGATCAAATTTTAAAACTTATTTTTCTTTAATCTAGAGTATATATGTATGTGGCCGCTTGTAGAATTCTCCACCCTAGCTTCCACAAACTATGATGTTATGGTTATTTCATCTCCAGAGTTTGTATCATTTCTGCACACCAAGCAATTCTTCATCATTGGCTATAAATGGATCCAGAGCAGGAGAACTCTTCATCGTCTCCTATACCTCTCCCATATTTACTAAACAACATTTTTTGTTGAAAAAATTAAAAACGAGGGGCTGGAGCAGGGGCTCAGTGGTTACAGGCGCTTGCCTGGCATGCGCAAATACGCGAGTTTGAACCCCAGCACCATGTATACAACAAAGTGTAGGACCAACAAAAAGCCACATGAAAAACTAAATAAAAATTGATTCTTTCTCTTTCACTGTTCTTCTCTAAAAAAAAAAAAA
The DNA here is from genome assembly GCA_004027875.1 of Aplodontia rufa. Lineage (NCBI taxonomy): Eukaryota > Metazoa > Chordata > Mammalia > Rodentia > Aplodontiidae > Aplodontia > Aplodontia rufa. Next base: position 27,701 of record PVKS010024708.1, on the reverse strand, counting down.
AGTATCCTTTTTTTTATAGGAAATGTAAGATTTACAATCATTTATAAACCTTACATTCATTCTGTAGTCAGCTATATTTACCATCAGCTTCTCAACTTTCAAGTGTTGTGACACTATTAGAATTCCTTTCACAAACTCATCAATCTTCCTAATTGTAAGAGTTATTTAGAGATAATCAATTTTTAAAAACCTGGCCTTTATTTATTTCTTGGACACCAACTTGTGTGTGAGGTGCTGGGGTTTGAACCTGGGTCCTTGAGCATGCCAAGCAAGGACTTTAATCACTGAGCCACTGCTCTAGCCCCTAATGTTTTCAGAGACAACAGACTGAGAAGCCATTTAAAATACAGTACCCAGGAAGGAAATACCCATAATTCATATAAATCAATAATATAAAAAAGATCAAAAGGATATAAAACAATAATTCACAGAAAAAATAAAAATCACCAATAAGCATATGAAAAGTTGCTAAATCAGCAGCAAAAAAAGCTGACTAAAACAGGTACCACGTTGGAACTTACTTTCAAATGATTCACAGAAAACTAAGTTCTTTTTTACTATACTTGCAATTTTGCAATAAATTTGAGATATTAAAAAAGTTTTATAAAGAAGCAAAAAAGAAAAGTAGTTAAATCAATTCATTCAAATCAAACAATGTAGGGCTGGAGAGGTGGCTCAGCGGTTTTGGCACTTGCCTAGCAAGCACGAGGACCTGGGTTCAAACCCCAGCACCATGTATACAACTGAGTGTTGGAGCAACTAAAGCCATGTGAAACACCTAAATAAAGTTGTTTCTCTCTTTCTCTGTCTCTCACTGTCCCTCTCTCTTTATTTAAAAAAAAAAATCAAACAATGTTTTGCTCACTGGATTGGCAAAAATCAAGTTGAAAATATCTTGTTTTGGGGCTGGAGTGGTAGCTCTGCAGTTACTGCACTTGCTTGGCATACACAAGGACCCAGGTTCAAACCCCAGCACCACATACACTACTAAGTGTTGGACCAACGAAAACAAGATGAAAAACTAAATAAAATGGATTCTTCTCTCTGTCCCCTCTCTTGAAAGAAAGAAAAAGAAAATATAGAGTGTTAACAGCATGAGGAAACCTTTTACTCTCATGTACTATTGGATTTGTGTAAACTGATCTATTCTTTTGTAGGACAATTTGAAGAATTAGAAAATTGCAGGTAGAGGGAAGAGCTAGGGGTATAGCTCAGTGATAGAGCACTTGTCTAATGTGTGAAAGCCCTGGGTTCAACCTCTAGCACTCATACACACAAATATTTTTCAACGTGCATACCTTATATTCCAACAACTGCAATTACAGGAATTCATTCTACAAAAGTAATGCAGATGTGCACAAAAATCTACATATAAGATAGTCATTGCAGCTAGGTATGGTGATGCAAACCTATAATCCTAGCAACTGGGGAGGCCAAAGCAGGAGGACTGCAAATTCTAGGTCAGCCTGGGCAAATCAGTGAGACCCTCAACAATTTAGGGAGAGTTTGTCTCAAAATTAAAAATAAAAATGTCTGGGAATATAGCTTAGTGGTAAAATGGCCCTGGGTTCAATCCCCAAATGTAAAAAGCCAGTTATATATAAAAGTTTTTAAATATTAGTAGGTAAATTTATCTAGTTTTATTTCATAAAAATGTGTTAATTGTTCACTTAGCTTTTGAAAATTAAAATTACTAGAATTTTAAAAAAATAACTAGAATTTCATTTGGGTCAATCACTGACGAAGATACTAGTACACTCTACCTTTTTTTTTTCTTTACTGCAAAGAACCATCTACATATCACAAACTCAAAAATGGCATGCAAAAACAATCTTTTGAAATCCAACTAATTTTACATAAAGAAATCTTGATATTACTGCATACAATAAATAAAAGCAAGAATGGCATTAAAGTCAGGCATAGTGGTACACACCTATAATCCTGGCAGCTTGAGATGCTGAGGCAGAAGGACTGCAAATTCAAAGCCAGCCTCAGCAACTTAGTGAGGCCCTAAGGAACTTAGCAAGAAGCTGTCTCAAAAGAAAAACTAAAAATAAAAACAGACTAGGGATGTGACTCAGTGGTTGAGTGCCTCTGGGTTCAATCCCTGGATTAAAAAACAATTCAAGGGGGCTGGAGCGGTGGCTCAGTAGTTTGGAGCCTGCCTAGCATGCACAAGGATGGAGATTCAAATTCCAGCACCATGTACACAACAAGGTGAAACAACAAAAGCCACATGAAAAACTAAATAAAAATTGATTCTCTTTCTCTCTCTGCCCCTCTCTCTTAAAAAAAATTTTCAAAAAATTCACAAAGATATTTAGATCTAGGGTGAATTTAAGATGTTTAAGTGCAAACATCTGCTGGAAAATTCTCCAGATGATGATTGTGGCAAAATCAAATTAATGCTAGTTAAAAATAACATTATTGTAGAAGCTCAGCATAGTGGCACATGCCTCTAATCTCAACTACTTAAGATGCTAAGGCAGCAGGATTGCAAGTTTAAGGTCAGCCTGGGCAATTTAGCAACACCCTGTCTCAAAACAAATAATAATGGCTGAGTGAATATAGATCAGATGTAGAACAGCCCTGGGTTTGATCCCCAGTCCCCCAAAACAATAAATATCATTATAACTGATTACAAGTGCCATCTCTGAAGCTACACTGTATGCTTCATAACAGCCATTTTCCAGCTATATTAATTTAGAAAAAAATCTCTTCTATACCCAATTTCCTTACCTGTCCTATATGGAGGATAACAATGCCTATCTCATTCAGTTGTTGTGAGGATTAGATGAATTAATGTATCTAAATTACTTGAACCAGGGGCTGGTGCAGTGGCTCAGTGGTTGAAGTGCTTGCCTGGCATGCAGGAACACCCAGGTTCAAACCCCAGCACCACATACACAACAACTAAGTGTCGGAGCAATGAAGGCCATGTGATAAAAACTAAATAAAAATTGGTTCTCTCTCTCTCTCACTGTCCTCTCTTCAAAAAAAAAAAAAATCTTTAGGGGCTAGGGCAGTGGTTCCACAGTTTGAGCATTTGCCTGGTATGCATGAGGACACAGGTTCAAATCCTAGCCCCACATACACAACTAAGTGTCCAAGAAACAAAGGCCAGATGAAAAAATAAATAAAACTGATTTCCTTTCTCTTATATTCTCGCTTTCTTTATATTAGTTTATTAACATTATTGCAATCTATAATTTCATATAAATATGTTTATTTGGATTCTTACATTCTAACACAGAGATTCTCAAACTTTAGAGTGTGTCATAACTGCCTAGTTTTTATTCAAAACATTCTTTAAACTCAGAAATTTTCATTCAGTAGATAGTGCAGAAGCACAGGAATTTGCATTTTTTTCAAAGAGAAAGAGGGACAGTGAGAGAATGAATCAATTTTATTTTTTCAACTGGTTTTAGTTGTGTACATGGTACGGGGGTTTGAACCCAGGTCCTTGTGCACACCAGGCAGCCACTGTAACCTCTGAGCCACCTCTCCAGCCCTAAGAATCAATTTCTATTTAGTTTTTCATGTGGCTTTCATTGCTCTGACACTTTGGTGTGTATGTGGAGCTGAGGTTTGAACCCACATCCTCACCCCTGCCAGGCAAGTGCCGTAACTGCTGAGCCACTGCTCCAGCCCAGAAATTTTCATTTTTAACAAAATGCTCCAGATGCTTTTTCTTCCTGGTACCAAGAATTAAACCCAGGAGTGCTTAACCACTAAACCATATCCCTAGCCCTTTTTATTTTTTATTTTGAGATAGGGTCTCACTAAGTTGCTGAAGCTAGCTTTAAACTTGTAATCCTCCTGCCTCAGCCTCCCAAATTGCTGGGATTACAGGTGTGTACCACCACACCAGGGTTCCAAGTGATTCTGATGAACGTAATTCATATTCAACACTTAAAACACTGCTCTAATCATTTAGTTCATAATAAATATGCTATACTTAAATTCATTACTCAGTGCTTTATATGTATAAGGCTTTAGTAGTATGGATAAAACATGAATTCTGCTTAACAGGGGAGATAAGAAATTCATATAGGTAAATAATAGACATAAATAGACAAGAAATCATATATGTATGTAAGTGAAAAAGCAATGTTCAGAAAAGCATGGTCTTATTTTTGTAAAACTAGTTAGACTTTATTAATGCACAGAAATAGTCTGGAACAACGTACACCAATGAGTTCAAAGAGCTAACAGTAGCTGCCACCACTAGAAACTGGAATTAGGCCAGTGTACAAAACAAGATACAATCACATTTAAGTTTATGTGTTTATGCCTACATGTACTACCTGAAATTTTCTGTCTAAATTTCCAAAAGTAAAAATATCCTCCTTTTATAGCATATGATCTCATGAATCTGTAGAAGGCCTATCTCGTTTTATATGGGCATCTCCACTGTACCTATATTTGTCATCCCCATTCACCTACCCCTAGAGGCAACCATTCTAATGTGTCTGAAGTGTGTCAATCTTTGTATTTTGTATTCGTGTCTTTTTTTGTTGTTGTTGTTCGACATAGTCTTAACTTATTGGATTGGGGAGGCTGAGGCAGGAGGATTACAAGTTCCTCAGAAACTTGATGAGACCCTGTCTCAAAATAAGAAGGGCTGGGTTGCAGCTCAGTGGTAAAAAAGCCCAGGTTCAATCCCCAGTACTGAGGAAAAAAATGCATATAAACAATTTATAATACAAAGGAAGGAATTGTTGAATGTCATTTTAAAAGATAAAGTTTAGAAGTGTGGCTCAGGAATAGCATACTTGTGAGGCCCTGGTTTCAAACTGCAGTACAACAAAGAAAAAATGAATAAAATGACAAAAATACTGGGGTAGTTCAAGGGAGGGAATGCTACTTCCAACTTCCTTCAGGGAAATTCTTCTAGTAGAAAATAGCATTTGAGGGCTGGAGCGGTGGCTCAGCGGTTTCAGCCCTTCCCTGGCAAGCACGAGGACCTGGGTTCAAATCCCAGCACAACGAACACAACTAAATGTTGGAGCAACTAAGGCCATGTGAAAAACTAAATAAAGTTGTGTCTCCCTTTCTGTCTCTCTCTCACTGTCCCTCTCTCTTTAAAAAAAAAAAAAAAAAAGCATTTGAAATTAAGTGTTGAAGCCTGAATCTCTAGATTGTAATGGAGAATAAACTAGTAAAAATAATCTCAGTGAGTGATGTTTTTAAAATTATTCTTTCAAACTTAGAAAAATTATTCCCTATCTCTTAAATTTTATATGTTGATTTATAATCTTAGTCATGGTCTTGTCTTTCATATCCATCTGAAGGTTGATGTGCTTCCTAATTCTCCAAACATATCCTTGAAAGGATCTTTTTTAGTACATTGATCTTCTGAAAGGTAAAGTCACACATACAGTGGATACTGATACAAAGAAACATTTCTTTTTTCACAAATCTTCAGAAAATAAAGAGAATTTAAGCATAGTTGAATTAGGAACACTTTCGGCAGTTTCAGTTCTAAAATCTCCACAGTTTGACATCAGGTAACATGAAGACAGAGATGGGGGGGGGGCATTTTACAATTTAGAAACCATTGTTCTAAAAATAAAAATCAAAGTGAAGGAGAGGGCAGAAGTAAGAGCATAAGGCTCTTCTGTTGCCTGATTTTGTGGAATTTTGTTTAACATGAGTGGTATTTAAATGATGTTTTAGTTTGAAAAATTTCAGACCTTCCCCCAAATGCGGCAGACACAAAGTCCACAGGGCATGAGAATGTTAACCGAATGAATTAATGACTTTGGGTCTTTTCTCCACTCTTTGCAAGTTTACTCTCCTCTTTATTAAGAGAAATAAAAGCCAGAAAGTCCGAAATGGGCTATGCTTTGTCATCTATGTGCCTTTGCACGTGTGATCTCTCTGTTGGAATGCTTTTCAGCTCCCTTTTCCTCTTGGCCAACTCCTATTTAGTTTTCTAAATTTAATTTAAGCACCCCTTTTAGACTTTAGCCTGTGTTGCATGCCCACCTCCTCAGTGTCTCCATAAAATTTGCATCACTATGTCTTTTTTTTTTTTTTTTTTTTTTTAAAGAAAGAGGGACAGTGAGAGAGAGAGAAAGAGTGAAACAACTTTATTTAGTTTTTCACATGGCCTTAGTTGCTCCAACACTCAGTTGTGTACGTGGTGCTGGGGTTTGAACCCAGGTCCTCATGCTTGCAAGGCAAGCGCTGAAAGCGCTGAGCCACCGCTCCAGCCCGTGCATCACTATGTCTTAACACAACAGATAATAAGCTTTGGAATCAGACATATCAAAGAGTTCAAATTCTGATTCTGCCACTTACTTTGTGACCTAGGACAAGTTTACCTAATGTCTCTAAGAATTAGTACCCTTATATGAAAAATAGAGAACAGCACCATTTAAGATGCTTAGGATAGCACTTCCTACATAACAGTTAATAACTTTCATTCTATTCACATTGTATTAGTTAGTTATGGTTAGCCAGAAAAATGGATGCAGATAAAGAACATTTATAAATGCAGAAAGGCAGGAAATATGATATCTTTCGAGAATCACAATGAATTAAAAAATGATGAAATATCCTGTGAAGCTAGATTAGAAGTAAAAGAAACCAAGGGTAGGAAAATTAGTTGGGAGGCTACTAAAGCAATAAAAATGAAGTGATAGAAGCCTGAAGTAAGCAAATGACAGTGGTAAAAACTCAATTTCTACATTTGTATCTTCACTGAGATTTTTCCCTGTAGGAAATATGTTTGTAATATAGCATGATAATCTTAAAATAAATGTCATAACCCCTCAAATCAGATTGCCTAGGCTAATGTGTCAGTGATATCATAGATGGTGAAAACTTTTCTTTAAAATTCCTGTACCAGGGCTGGAGTGGTGGGTCAACGGTTACGGTGCTTGCCCGGCATGTGTGCGTGCACAGGTTCAAACCCCAGCACCCACATACACAACTAAGTGTCAGAGCAATGAAAACCATGTGAAAAACTCAATAAAAATTGATTGTCAGTCTCTCTTAGTCCTCTCTTAAAAAAAAAACATACACATTTAAAAAAAAAAAATTCCTGTGCCAGCCTAAGATGTGGTTCAGCAGTTGGAGCACTTCCCTGGCATCTGCAAGGACGTGGGTTCAAATCCCAGCACCACTTACACTACTAAATGTTGGAGAAACAAAGGCCAGATGAAAAAATAAAGTTGATTCTCTCTTTCCTCTAAAAAAATAAATAAAATTTCTGTGCCTTAGGGGCTTTTTCATCTGAAAAAAAAAGTTTATAAAGCTCATAATTTTTATAATGATTAAAAGAGGTAACAAAGGGCTAGAGTGGTGGCTCAGTGGTTGGAGAGCTTACCTGGCATGCGCAAGGTCCCCGATCGAACCCCAGTATTACATACACAACTAACTGTTCTAGAAACAAAGGCCAGATGAAAAAAATATATATTCTCCTTTCACTCTCTCCCTTTAACAATTAATAAAGTAATAAATACAATACAGTGTCCAAACAAACTCAAAAGTTGTAGCAGCTACAAAAACAGGAGCAGCTTACTACTTATATTAGTACTGCAATTATTTTGTGTACAAACAAGGTTGACCCTCTGCTTATTTATATTATTAACTTCATTTTACAGAACAGTATCTTTATTTATTGATCCAAGATTAGAGAACACGTCAGGCAATGTTTTTTTTTGTTTTTTTCCCCAGTACCAAGAATTGAATTCAGGTCCTTGCACATGCTAAGCATGCACTCTGCCATTGAGTTATATCCCCAGCTCTAGCAAAGGGTTGTTGTTATTGTCTTCTTTGCAAAATTGTATTTATCTGTCTTAAAAGGCTTGAAAAATTATTTCTATATGGATAGTTCAACTTCCATATAACCCTGAAAAGTTAAAAATATTTTATTCCTGTATGATATGTAAGCAGACTGTGAATAAATCAGTTTCTTTCCAAATTATAGATGAAACTATTTATAACCTACTTTAAATCAAAGACTATATAAACTTACAAATATTTGGAGTTTCCAGAAACAAATTAAAAAACTTCAGCGATCATTCCGATTACAAAATAAAGTGTGACTTAGTGACTGTCACCTCCTATATTTATGTAGTAACATTTTAGGTTCAATAAAGAACAAGTGAACATGTTTATAAAGTCAGGCAATGTGGTGCACACCTGTAATCCCAATGACTTGGGAGGCAGAGGCAGGCGGATCACAAGTTCAAAGCCAGCCTCAGTGGTGATGTGGCTCAGTGATTAAGCACCTCTGGGTTCAATCTCTGGTACCAAAAAAAAAAAAAAGTAAAAAACATGTTCATAACATGATTCTTGCCCTCTAGGGTTTTAGCCCAAGTAAAAATTTCATACACACACTTTACATATATTATCTACCTCAACAAATTTTTAAAAATTCTATATAGTGTGTGCATGTTTCTCTGTGTGTATATATATATGACACATATATGTAATACGCATATAATATATACCACCTTTATGGGAATTACATTTTTTATTTTTTTGGTTTTTTGTTGTTGTTGTTATTTATTTGGTTTTTTTTTTTTTTTTTTTTTTGGTGCTGGTGATTGGACCAGGGTATGCTTTACCATTGAGCTACATACCGTCGTTTTTACTTTTTATTTTGAGATAGGATCTCAGTAAGTTGCTGAGGGTCTCAATAAATTTATGACACTGGCCTTGAATTTGGAATTCTCCTGTCTCAGCCTCCCCAGTTGCTGGGATTACAAGTCTGTGCATGACACCCAGTTGTTTGCTTTTCTTATGCAAAGAAGAATGTAAGCTGTTGTGTAATATAGTTCTCAAAAAAAAAACCAATCTTATCAATTAATTTTTGTATGTAGATTCACAACAAAGAAAAATGTGAATAAGGTTCAGACATGGTAGTACACACCTGTAATCCTAACTACTCAGGAGACAAGAAGATCACAAATTCAAGGATAGCCTGAGGGATTTAGCAAGACCCTGTCTCAAAAAAAAAAAGGGGAGGGTGGTTGGCTGGGGATGTAGCTCAGTGGTACAATACTTGCCTTGCACGTGTAAGACTCTGGGTTCAATCCAAAGTACCACAAAATATAATGAAAAATGAAAAAATCTAAGAAATTACTATGTAAGGATCAAAGAACAGAAGTTGTGCCTTGTGATAAATGCAGGCCAAATAATCTGTAGACTTTTTTTTTGTTGTTCTATTTTTTTTAAAGAGAGAATTTTATTTATTTTTTCATGCAGCTTATTTGGCTACTCTGACTCTTTGTTGTGTACATGGTGCTGGGGTTAGAACCCAGAACCTCATGCATGCCAGGCAAATGTCATAACTGATGAGCCACCAATCCAGCCCCTTTCTTTGTTTTTTCAATATGAAAGATTGCACACCCAGGACTTCATTACAGGTATGGGCCACCAAACCCCACTGGAGTAATCTTTTATTTTTTTAAGAGAGAGAGAGAAAGAGTTAATTTTATTTCTTCATCTTTTTTTTTTTTCCAACACTTAGTTGTGTATGTGGTGCTGGGGATCGAACCTGGATCCTCACACATGCCAGGCAAATACTCTACCCCTGATCCACCTCACCTCTCTAGCTACCACTAGAGTAATCTTATAAATCATTATGGAATCAAGTCACATGGGGAAAAATTAGCTGATATTTCTACCCAACAGATAAGCCTTCTGATTCTTTTTCTTTGTTGACTTCAACTAAAATAGGAAGTAATAGTAATTAATATTAATAGTCTTTCTTAAAGCTATGCAGCAGAAGATAAAGTCTTAAGTGGAAATACACAGAAGAAAACTCAATCTTTTAATAAGTTCATGACTATGTAGTATTATTTTTCTTTAAATTTGTCACTGTTCACAATATTCTTAAAGAATTATATGAGAATAAGTTTTTAGGGGAGAGTAGTGCTGGGTTATCAAACCTAGGGCCTTATACATGTTAGGTAAGCACTCTACCACTGAGCCACACCTTCAGCCCTAAATTTTTATTTGAATTGACACGTAACTGCATATTTAGAATACTCTTTCAAACCTACCAAAAGTGTTCATTTACTAGGCTGTAGAGCATTAGCTGGTAATGAGAATGCAGACATTTCTACAGTAAGTTGAAAAACCAAAGCACATTCATAAAAACAAAGAAATCAAGCTTTAAGAAAGAGGAAAAAAATAGAAATTCTCATTCTTTATCCTCTCCCTTTCCAAGTATAGCAAAGAAGGAAAATAATAATCAGTTTAGGGGATTTAATATGTCTGTATAAAAACAGAAAGGAACAACCTGGTAGAGCAAGAAAAAGTCACAGATTTAAACATTTAACAAAAACACTGAGTGTTTGGCATTTGCTAATGCCTGTACTGGGTGCTGGACACACAAAGGGAACAAAGCAATTCTTCATTTGTTGCATTCACTTTGGGGAAGAGACACTGAACACATGAATACATATGTTAAAATTGTGATCAGTGAGCATACAGAGAAAGCAAAAGATGCTAATGAAATGGAAAAGTAGGACTTTAGACCAGAGGTAAGGAAACACTTCTATAAGGAAGAGATATTTAAGAAAAAATCTAAAGGTTGAGTAGGACAGCTGGAGAAAAGTGGGAAAGTTGCTTGAGCAAGGAAAATAAATGTTCCTGGGACAGAAAAGAGCAGGTTATGAGAATATCATCAAGATAACTATAATTGGGGCTGGAGCAGTGGCTCAGCGGTTTCAGCGCTTGCCTGGCAAGCATGAGGACCTGGGTTCAAACCCCAGCACCATGTACACAACTGAGTGTTGGAGCAACTAAGGCCATGTGAAAAACTAAATAAAGTTGTTTCTCTCTTTAAAAAAAAAAAAAAGGTAACTGTAATTGGTGCTTAGCAAGTGATCAAAAACAGGTTAGCTAAGCATGCTGGTACAGTCCTGTAATTTCAGAGACTTGGGAGACTGAGACAAAAGGATCCCAAGTTCAAGGAAAGCCTCAGAAACGTAGTGAGTCCTGGTCTCCAAAATAAAGCATCTGGGGGAGGTGGAATGGTGGCTCAAGAATTACAGCGCTTGCCTGGTGTGCACAAGTAGGCGGGTTCAAACCCCAGCACCATGTACACAACGAAGTGTCTCAGCAATGAGGGCCACATGAAAAACTAAAACTGATTCTGTCTTTCTCTCTCTGGGGATATAGCTCGATAGAAAAGCACACCTGGGTCAATACCTCAGTATCACAATAAACACAAAAAGAGGTTAATCACCAGGTGTGGTGGTACATGACTGTAATCCTGGCAACTCAGGAGGCTAAGGCAGGAGGATTCCAAGTTAAAAGCCAGCCTCAGCAACTAAGCAAGGCCCTGAGTAATTTAGTGAAACCTGTCTCAAAATAAGTGATTCAGTACCTCTAGGTTTATTCCCTGGTACTAAAAAAAAGACAGAGAGAGAGGTTAATCGAGGTATAATCAGATGAGGTAGCTAGCCCAATGGCAAAATTAAGGTAGTACCCTACAGGCTTCATCAAACGTGTACATCCTAACCATTTGAAGACTGATGGATTTTAAGCATAAAAGTGCAACAGTATCTGTTTACAATAAAAGAGTTGTAGAATGAAAAACTGCTTATAGGAAGGGAAATGTGGAACCGGAAATATCAGTTAAGAGTACTACTGTGGCGGGGGGGGGGGGGGGCCGGGCCTGGAGAAGTGGTTCAGCAATTACAGAGCTTGTCTGGCATGCGCAGGTATGCAAGTTCAAACCCCAGCACCATGTACACAACAAAGTTTCCAAGCAACAAAAAGCCACATCAAAAACTAAATAAAAAATTATTCTCTCACTGTCCCTCTCTCTTTAAAAAAAACCCAGTACTACTACAGATCAAGCCAAGAGCTGATATTAGCTTAGAACAGGTTGGTTGGGGGGGGGGGTGGCTTGGGGATTACAACACTTGTCTGGCATGTGCCGGGTTCAAACTCCAGCACCCACGTACACAAGTTAGTGTCAGAGCAATGCAAACCATGTGAAAAATTAAATAAAAATTGATTCTCTCTCTCATTGCCCTTCTCTTTGGGGGGAAAAAAAAAGAACAGGTTGGTGGGAATAGAGATAAAAGTAAACAGGCATTTTAATTTAGAAATGAAATTTTAAAAATCTCTGAATAATTAAAATGCTCTTCTATCTTGTTTCTCTATTGTGGTCTGCAGAATTTCTAAATGACTCCCTAAAGATGCCCTGCTCCAAACACTGGAACCAGTTAATACTAATGAAATACTCCTGTATTGTGCTTCGGGTTGTTTTCCAAGCAGTGCTAGGGACTGAACACAGTGCTTCTTCCAGGCTAGGCAAATGCTCTACCACTTAGATCCACCTCCAGTTCCAATGAGTTATATTTTATGGAAGCTGGTAGGGATCTGTGTGGATCCTGCTTGATCACATGGGCTCTTACAAGCAGAGCACTTTCTCTAGTTGACAGCAGGAGGAGCCGAAGAGATGTGAAGCAGGACAAGGTCTCTGGGTGCCACTGCTGGCTTGAGGATGGAAGAATCCAAGTGAGAAGGAAGGTGGGTGGCCTCTAGAACTGATAATCAGCCTCTTCCTTACAGCCAGCAAGGAAACAGCTGACCTCAGACCTACTGCTAATAACCTGAATGAACTTGAAAGTGGGTTCTTCCCTCAAACCTGTGGCCAACACCTTGACTTCAGCCTTCTCAAATCTTTAACTGAGAATCCAACGAACTTGCCTTAAATTCTTACCTACAGACTCATGAGACAATAGATAAAGTTTTAAGTTTGTTGTAAATTGTTATACAGCAAGAAACTAAAAAGAAAATTACACTCACCTGTTCTCCAAAGCCCTTTGAGAAAAAATTAGCAATTGAGTAATCCCAATCTGTATCAGATTACAGAGGATCCCCTAAGAATTCTTCCATTTTACAATGGTGTGAAAATGATAAGCATTCAGCAGGAACTGTACTTTGAATTTTACATGTTGCTCTTTTCCCAGGTATGTGGTGTGACTATGCTGGGCAGTGACAGCAAGCTACAGCTCCCAATCAGCCGCTACATCATGAAGACAAACAACTGATACTCTTACACAATACTCTGTTGCAACATATGATGTTCAGTAGGTTAGGTATATTAAATGCATTTTTGAATTTACAGTATTTTCAATCTGCAATAGGTTTATCCATTGAAATTCATGAAGCATCTATATTCTATAGTAAAGAAAAAACCTTGGGAAAATAAATTCAACTTGCTATTCCCTGAAGGCTAAATAAAGATATATTTCATGATTGTAGTCAGATCCTTTTTAAATATGATTCTGAAATTAAATGTCATATCTGTGTTAAGGAATTAGTTTTTGTCATTATCCTTGTGTTTTGTTAGTGCTGGGGATTGAACTCGGGCATATAGTCCAACACTGAGCTAGCCACCACTTCCTATTTTTTTTTTTTAAGAAAGAGGGGACAGAGAGAAAGAGATAAGCAATCTTTATTTAGCTTTTCATGTGACTTTCATTCCTCAGACACTTTGTTGTGTATGTGGTGTTAAGAGTTTGAACTTAGGTCCTCGTGCTCGCCAAACAAGCACCATAACTGCTGAGCCACCGCTCCAGCCCTGAAACCACTCCCTTTAAAAAAAAAAATATTAAGTCAGGGCTGGAGTGGCACTTTCCTGGAATGTGTGAAGATGTACACAATGAAGTGTTGGAGCAATGAAAGCCACATGAAAATCTAAATAAAACCATGAAGTGTTTTATTTTCTTAAAAAAATAAAAATTGTGATAATTCTTAAAACTGGATGATGGTTACATTAATATTTTATTTTCTAAATGCTTAAGTCACAACATAATGCTAACAATCTTTTTCTTATGTAGTCATACCTGGCTGAACCATAGGGATACATTCTGAAAGATGTGTCCTTGGCATTTTTGTCATTGTGGGAACATCTTTGAGTGTATTTATGCAAACTAAGATAGTTATAATGAACATCACTAGGTGATATAATTTTATGAAACCACCACTGTATATATTATTCATTGTTGGATCAAATTGTTATGCATCGCAAGACAATATATGCTTGCCTCAAAAGGTAAAGTAGTAAAACTTTGTTACAGGACATTTTTAAGTATATCGCAAAAATCTTAGTAATTCCAACATTAAATATCTCCTGGGAAAATCAGAGACTTGCTCAAATGATGATCATCACAAAATTTCAGAGAAATTTAAATTTTCTATTATAAAAAGTTTTTTAAATGTGAGACTATTAAAACTTACTGGGTTTTTGTTTGTTTGTTTGTTTTTGGTAATCAGAGATTGAACTTAGGGGCTACTAACCACTGAGCCACATCCCCGGCCCTTTTTATATTTTATTTTGAGACAGGGTCTCACTAAGTTGCTTAGGGCCTAAGTTACTGAGGCTGGCTTTGAACTTGCAATCCTCCTGCGTAAGCCTCCTGAGTTGCTGGGATCACAAGCATGCGCCACTGCACCCAGGGAAAATTTACTGAGCTTTCAAATATAGGATATATTTGTAGGAATAGTATTTTTTTTTTTGAAACCTCTAAAAGTTTATTCATATGTAATCTAATATTTGTTTCATGCTATATTTGTGCCTAACATTACAGGACCTAGGAACATGAATGGCAAACAAACTAGTAATGTAATACAATTCTTCCAAACATTTGCATAGATACCCTATCAAAAAAATTTGAGTTTCACCAGGTGTGGTGGTGCACACCTGTAATCCCAGAGACTCAGGCGGCTGAGGCAGGAGGATTGAAAGTTCAAAGCCAGCCTCAGTAATTGGGTGAGGCTCTAAGCAACTTGGTGAGACCCTATCTCAAAATGAAAAAGGACGGAGGATGTGGATCAGTGGTTAAGGACCCCTGGGTTCAATCCCTGGTTACCCCCACCAAAAAAACCCTGAGTTTCATGAATCTCCCAATATATTGTGTTTATACATACATGTGTATATTATACCTACACATACCCATATATACATGTGATATATGTATATATACACTTATATAAAATAAAATATATACAGACATAAAAACAAACACCATTCTAGTTACTTTGTATTTCTTTAGGCAGTTGTACTTCATAATTTCTTTTTCTTTTTTAGCAACTGTTCTACCACTGAGCCACATCCCCAGAAACATGTATCTTTTTTCTTTTTGGTATTAAGGATTGAACCCAGGGGTACCTTACCACTGAGTTATATCTCCAGTCCTTTCTACTTTTTTGAGACAGGGCTCACCAAACTGCTGAGGCTGGCCTTGAACTTGCAATCCTCCTGCCTCAGCCCCCAGAGTGGCTGGGATTACAGATGTACACCACCACTCATAGCTTATATTTCTTATATATCCACATTTCACATAATCTATTCAATTCCATTTTTGTTCATTTCTGAAATAATATACCTTTTAAAAAATCAAATAAAGCTAAGAAGGGAAGATGGGCTCTTAAACTTTGTTGTTTCGTCAGTCCAAGGAATTGAATTTAGGGGTATTTTACCACTGAGCTACATCCCTAATCCTTTGTATTTTTTTTTTTAATTTTAAGTCAGGGTTGGTCTCTGAATTGCTGGGAGTCTTGCTAAATTGCTGAGATTGGCTTTGAATTTGCAATCCTCCTGCCTCAATCCTCCATATAGCTAGGATTACATGTATCTACCACCACTCCCAGCCCAATTTTGGTTTTTTATTATGCTTGTGTTATCAGTATTACGTGATAAAACATGATTTCTTTGCTATTGTCCATTTTGTGAGGATTAATATTATTAAAGGCAGGAAATGCAATCTAATAATCCATTTAATCAGGGATAGGTAAACTACAATACTTTACATTGTCCTGAAAATTAAAGAAAGGATGCCATTGTCAACCCCACCCTGAGTTGTGGAATTTGCAGTCCTTCAGGATTTACCATGCTTAACAGGAAATTGGTTGTCATTCAGAGCAAATTGTGAACCTCAAAAATATATCAATTTGTTATTGGATGAAAAGCATCCCCCAAAAGCTCATGTGAGACAATCCAGGATGGCTGAAGTCAAATGATTGGGTTTGAGAGCTTTTAATCAATCAGTGAGTTAATCCCCTGATGGAATTAACTGATAACTGTAGGCTGGTAGGGTGTGGCTGGAGGAGGTAGGTTACTGGGGACATGCCTTTGGCATATATATTTTGTATCTGGTGTGGAGTTTCTGTTCTTTGGAGCCATGCCTTCTACCATGATGTTTAGCCCCACCTTGAGTCCCTAGAGATGAAGACAATCTTCTATGGATTGAGACCTCTGAAGCTATGAGCCTCTAAATAAACTTTTCCTCCTAAAATTTTTCTTGTCAGGTCCTTGGGTCACAGCAATGAAAAAGCTAACTAAAACACAAATAGTACTTAATTTCATATTTTGTATGCCATTAAATATATTTTAATATTTATTTTAATATTTTCTTCCTTTGCTCTTATGAATTGTTTTAGGTATACCTTTTTTTTTTTAATATATTAAGAAATTGAACCCAGGGCACTTTACCACTGAGCTACATCTTGTTTTGTTTTGTTTTTAAATTGAGAGAGAGGAGAGAGAAAATTTTTTATTTAGTTTTTCATGTGGCTTTTGTTGCTCCAACATTTCATTGTGTATGTGGTGCTGGGGTACGAACCTGCATACTTGCACATGCCAGGCCAAGTGCTGTAACTGCTGAACCACTACTCCAGCCCCTCTTTTCTTTTTTTTTTTTTTAAAGAGAGAATTTTAGTTTTTCATGTGACCCTATTGCTCCAACACTTTGTTGTATGTGGTGCTGGGGTTTGAACTTGCATCCTCATGCATGCCAGGCAAGCGTCGGAAACACTGAGCCATCACTCCAGCCCCCTCTTTTCTTTTTTTAAAGAGAGAGAGAGTTAAATTTTAATCTGATTTTTGTTTTTTAAGTTTTTGTTTTTTAGATTAAAAAAACAGATTAGTTTTTTTTTCCCCACTTAGTTGAATATGTTGCTGGGGTCCACCTGGATCCTCATACATACCAGGCAAGTGCTTTACCACTGAACCACCTCTCCCACTCTCCCCAGCTCTTTTATTTTTTTTTAAATGGGGGGGGGGAGGAAGGGAGGGAGGATGGATGGTGGAGGAAGGAAAACAATTTTATTTATTTTTTCTTCTGGCTGTTATTTCTCTGACACTGAGCTGTATATGTGGTGCTGGGGTTTGAACCCAGCTCCTCACGCATGCTAGTCAAGTGCTCCAACTGCTGGGTCACTGCTCCAGCCCCTCTTTTAAAGTTTTTATTTTGAGACAGAGCCTCACTAAGTTCAAAGGTGGCTTTGTACTTGTGTTCCTTCTGCTTCAACCTCCAGAGTAGCTGAGATTTCAGTAGTGTACCACCACGTCCAGCTTAGGTACATCTCACTTTGAAGACCACTGATCTAGTGAGGGGAGATATTAATATTTATTGACTAATAATAACTAAGCAAGTGTTTACAAGAGGAATAGGCACTAGATTGTGTGGAGGGACACATGGAAGACACCTTACTTGTAAATATGAGAATTAAGACCACACTTTCAGGGATTGTTTCTATTGTTTGTGAGACTGGTGAGCAAAGGCTTCCTGAAGGAACTAGAATTAAATGGAGACCCAAAGAATACCTAAGATACTGGAAGGGAGTAGGGGGAGTGGAGGTATGATATTCCAAAAAGAAGGAATAATATGCTACGTGTGAGGGTGGAGAGAGAGAGAGCACAACACATTCTAACTAATATATTAGTAGTCTAATACACATAAAATGTAGTTTCTAGAAGTATAAAGGGATGGAGTGGGTGACAGAGATTCCAGAGTTGAGGCTGATGAGGTAAGGGTTAAAGACCTTCCTTTGGATTTCATCTTGAAGCCAAAGAGATAGGTAATGATGGGTATGTAATTAATAATATGGCCTGTCCAAGGAGAGATCTGGACTTTGTCCCTAGCTACTAGGAGGGAACCTTTAAATCCCTGGCATTTCTGAAGTAACATGAGTATTTTTATTATTCATAATGGGCCCCTCCGACCACACGGTATTAGGCTGACCTCAGGAGAGGCAGTGATCACTGGAAACTATGCTCAAGTAATTAACAAGATCCAATAAAAGACTGGATACTAAAGCTGAGGTAAGCATCTTGTATTGGCAGTGCTATGTATATTGCTACACACATTCATTCTGGGGAGGTAACACACCCCTGAAAAAAGAGGAAATTTCACATCTGTGACTCTCCTGGATGGCACTTTCAAGCATGTCTTCCCTTAGCTGGTTCTAATTTGTAGCTTATCCCCTATAACATACCATATAATAGCTTCCAGTGAGTTCTAAAAGCCTTTCTAGTAAAGTACTGAATCTAGGGTTATTTTGACACCAAACTTGCAAGTTGGTGTCAGAGATGATGGTGCTCTTATATGCATTCTTGCATCTAACTCTAATTTAATAGACTCTCACTCCTTACTGTTGGGGTCAGATGCCTTGGCAGACTTTGTAGTTAGGAGGACTGTGCCCATAACCTTGTAGTTGAGCCAAATACAAGTAAAGGACAAAAATGTTTAAGCAGTGTGACAATTAGACAATCTACATATTCTATATTCCAGAAGAATGTACTTGGCTACATTAGGGAAAATATATTGCAGAAGGGTAAAATTGATAAGAGGTAACAATGACAAAAGAATGGGGAGAGACCTTTATGAGATACGGACAAGGCAGAATTAACAAGACTTGACTAAATGAGAGGGATTTTCAGTGATGACCCACTAAAAAGAGTATCAGTTTTGGGGGGTTAGGAAGTGGGAGAACTGAAATCAATTATGAACAGTTAAATATGAGCAGCCTTTAGACTGTGGTGGAGTTATTCCATTAGCAATCAAAGCGAGGATGGAGCTAGGAGAGCCATTAGCATAACCACAATAGCCAGGCATGTCAGAGATTGATATTGACTAAGGACAAATAAGTCAACTAGACTTGCAAAAACAGTCAATGATACAATTAAAAAGATGGGGAGAACATGAGAAGTTCATAGAGAGCTGGTATGGTGGCTTGTACCAGTAATCTAAGTGACTGGGGAGACTGAGGTAATTTGTGAGACCCTGTCTCAAAATAATAAAAAGGCCTGGGGATATAGCACCACCATCACCAAAACAAAAACACCCTGAATGGTATTTGATTCTTTTTACTTAAGTGAATTTTCTCTACTTCTTAGTGAACATTTACTTGTTTTAATAAGAAAAAAAGTTTAATCTTAAAATGAGTGAAATTATAACTTACAATCATATAAATATATGTATATGAAAATGAAACAAAATTTAATGATTTTCTGACCTATCCTAAAGTTACTCATGATTCATACAATTCAATATAACTGAATTATTAGTGTCTAAGACCAATTATTTTCTTTTCCAAGTCATTTTTAAAGTGCCATCTCAATAGTACTGCAAACCATCTGGAGCTACTTAACTTTGCCAGCCTGCTGGGATATCTGTCTCCCTCTTGGGAAGCCCATCCCACACTAAATGAATAACTGAAGAAACAACTGCTCTCAAAATGTGGTGACATATAGCTCTAAAAAAGACTTGAGTATTTCTTCTAGGTTAACACACATTTATCTCTAGTACTGCATAGAGAAAAAATACAGATTGACCTATATAATCTATACAAGTAGCCTCATATTCACATTTGCTTTTTTTTTTTTTAAGAGACAGGAACAGAGAAAAAGAGAATCAATTTTAGTTTGTCATGTGGCTTTTGTTGCTCTGACACTTCACTGTGTATGTGGTGCTGAGATTTGAACTCATGTCCTCGTGCATGTCAGGCAAGTGCCATAACTGCCAAGTCACTGCCCCAATCCTCTCACATCTGCTTTAAGATCAGTTATACATTTCTCATTTGGTAATTATTTCAAAGCTATACAATATCTCACTTCTACCTTTTCAAAAAGGTCTCTCATTAACCTCATAAACCCAATGATTATGTCATTAGAAAATATTTTAAGCTCTTGAGGGACATTTTAGAAAAAGGAATAAAACACGGGTCATATTCCTACTCCCAGGTGAAGGCTCCAAATCATTGTAATTTTTTATTAACAAGTGTTAAATTAATTGAGCAATGTAGTTTTAAATTATTGCATGCATTTATTATTGATTCTTGAGGTTTAACAGATGGAAACAAAATCGTTTATATGGTTCTTTATACTACTTATAGTCCACAACAAAGGTCTCATACAAGGTCTCCCCTTCTCTCTCACACACACACACACACACACACAGAGATTAAACCCAAAGGTACTTTACCACTGCGCTACATCCCCAGTCTATACATATAAATATATATTTTTTTATTCTAAGATAGCATCTTGCTAAGTTGCCTCAGTCACTCAAATTGCTGGATTTATAGGCATGTGGTACCATACCTTGTTTCCAAGGGGATTTTTGACATTTAAAAAATTTCTTTCAAAATATTTCATGTTTTTATCTAGCAGAAGATTATCATTTTGAAGCTAAAATGCAAAAATTTTATTCTAAATATTGCTCTGAAATTTTTTTAAGAGAGAGGGATAGTGAGAAAGAATCAATTTTTTATTTAGTTTTTCATGTGGTCTTCACTGCTTTGAGAATTCATTGTGTATGTGGTGCTGGGGTTCGAACTTGCGTACTTGCACATGTCAAGCAAGCTCCGTAACCACTGAGCCACTGCTCCAGCCCTGAAAAACTTTTATGTTGCCAATTTTACTTTTGTTCATTTAAACCTCGATCTTTAAAATCTAAATAACTCTTGTTTTATTAGGCCTGAGCTTTGAGTTTATCAAAATGTGTCACTATACCACTTTGCTAAAAAGTAAAAATTTTTATGGTGCTGAGAACCTAACCCAGGACCTTGCACATGGCTAGACAAGCACTCTACCACTGAGCTACATCCCCAGTCCAGAAAGAAAGATTTCCATGTATATGTAAAATAGTATTGAGAAGCTCCTTTATTTCTTCAGAGACCCTCAGTCTGTTTAGTAGCCATATATTTTTTCTTAACTACAGACAGAAAAACACACTAGAGATTTTTGATACTGATATTAAGTGCAATGGTGTTTTTTTCTTACACTAGTCCCAACTATCAAATTGGTAAATACATAGTACAGGTAATTTCACTTAGGAATTTTAGCACCACTTGCTAGGTATGATCACTTTAAAGACTGTTGAGAATGCCCAAAATAAATAGGGTGGATGGGTATTTGAGGAAATATTTAGAAAAAAATTTTTATTTTCCCTAAATAAGCAATTTCAACATATTTTTAACCACAATTATTTCTAAGTACTTCCTAGGAAACATAAGAAATCAATGTTTCAACTATATCAGGGAGAATTTCGCGGTTCAGAGATTATATTGAAAAATGCTGGAATCATTTGTATATAATTAGTCTTTTCTGAATCTGGATAGATCCATAATTTTCTCAACTGTAAAATGAAGCACTTGGACAGAAAAATGATCTATCTCTAAACAAGTCTTCTGGTACTTATTCTTGTGCTAATTCATAAGTCTTTTATCAATCAAGTAAAAACTCCAAGTGTCATTTTTTTTTAAAGCGATAGAAAGGGAATCAATTTTATCTATTTTTCCATCTGGCTTTCATTTCTCCAACATTTGGTCATTTATGTGGTTCTGGGGTTTGAACCCAGGTCCTCGCACATGCCAGGCAAGTGTTCCAACTGCTGAGCCACTGCTCCAGCCCTCAAAGTGTCATTAAATTGTGTTTTTAAAAACTTTTTATTAAGGATCTTAAAGATAATTTACAGGGGCTGGAGCCATGGCTCAGCGGTTACGGCACTTGCTTGGCATGTGCAAGGACTCGGGTTCAAACCCCAGCACCATGTACGCAACAAATGAAATGCCAGAGCAACAAAAGCCACATGAAAAACTAAAGAAACTAATTCTATCTCTGTCCCTCTTTCTTAAAAAAAAAAAAAAATAACTTACAGAAGCAAGCCACCCATTTTATATCTGAAAAAAATGATAGCTGGGCACAGTGGTACATACCAGGGAGGCTAAGGTAACATGATCGTAAGCTCACAGCCAGCAATTTAGCAAGGCCCTAAGCAACTTAGCGAGACCCTATCTCAAAACAAACAAATAAACAAAAACCACCTAGGGATGTGGCTCAGAGGGTTAAGTGTCCCTTGATTTAATCCCTGGTACCAAAACAAACAAACAAAAAAAACCATTAATAGTATCTGTATAAAGCATAATGTTCTGATTTTACATGAAATCACAGAGTATTAAATCTCGGATTTAAGGTGAATTTAATTTTGTTTCATTTCAAATCTGAACTTAAGTTGTCATGTTGATGGTCATTTTATCATTTGACTTTTTTCTAGTTTGTAAGTGTGCCAAAATTAATCTTGTTTTCCTTTATATTGGAAAATACATTTTCTTATCATCTTTGTTTCATTAAAAAATGATTGTATTGCTGAATTGTGTGCATTTAGGAATATGTGACAACTAATCCCAACATTATGTAAAACTATAATGCACTAATACAAATAAATTTTTTTAAAATGAGAACCTCTCAAATGACAAATGTTCAGGGTTACACTAAATTAATGATTCTTTCAGATATTCTCCAATGTTTAGATTGTCTTCCTTCAATTTTGTAACTGTATTTGTAAAGGTAAAAACTGTCAAAATAATACTAGTCCAAGGCTGAGATAAATTTGTTCACTTTGGTAAATATTTCCATCTTAAGCAAGAAGCTTTAAATGTCTTCAGTGTAAAAAAAGTCCTTTCATAAGCACTTCTTTATGACAGTTCACAAAGACTAGGAAAACACTACTCAAACATTAATGCTGATTATCCCTGAGTGTTGGTATTACACACCATTATTTTTTACATGTCCCCAAAATTATTATTGCCTTGGTAATTGAACGGTATTTTTAAATAGAATTTTAGATCGCTCATAAAGTGAGACATAACACAGTCTTACAGGAGATTTGCTAAATGATTTTCAAGTTTGAAAAGCTGGTGCTTTAAGAGGAGAGTGATTTATCAGGTGTCTAAGAGGAGAGTGGTTTATCAGGTGTCTATTAGGTTGGATGAAGACAAAACAGCTTTATTTTCCAGGCCCTTCTTTCAGTTAGGCTTTTGAGTAAATCCAAGAAGTGAGATTCAACTTATTTGCTGTGAATCTAGGAGTAAACTTTTTGGATGGTCAGAGTAACACCTTTCATTACAAGTATTAGCTGAATGGCAAAAGACTCAGTTTTACCAATGTTCTCAGAGATTTCTTTGTATTTTCTGTCATCATTTCTGACCATTTCTATTGGGGGAAAAAAACGCAATTGTAAACCGCTTCTATTTCAAGCCCATAAAAACAAGAACTGGGATGAAAGGCAAAGCCTTGACCTTTCTATTTTAGACTTTCATCTGTGTAGCTAAGCCATCTGCTTTCCCCCATCTTCCACCCCATCTACTTAATGGAATGAAAGTACTACACCTAATTGCAATGTTATCAAGCCAGCCTGCTTTTTAAACCACTTTAACGAATTATGACTTTCACCTGAAGGTTCGCTTGGTAAAATTTCACTTGCCTTTCCTTCCCTTCCCGCCTCAGTTATGAGCTGTCAAATGTCTCAACTAGGAAACCAGGCTCCGGTGTGTTCAGCCATCTAAAGAGCTCTTCCCTTTCAACACTGGGCGCCTAACGGAAAATCTACGAGAGCCTCTGCCCGTCGGGCTGTGGGGCCGGTATTATCACCGCGGCGGCTGCGGTTACGCAGGAGACACCTCCCGGCTCAGCCTGCAAAGAGGTGTCTGCCGGCCAACAAGGACCCCAACCCGGGAAGACAGGCGAGGGTGGGAGGAAACCTCCAGAAAGAAAGGGGCTGAGAATAAGGGAGCTCGAGACTGGGAGGAAAGACCTCCCGAGGCTGGAAGGGGAAAGGGTGTGTGCAGTGGAGCTAGAAGCTGGCGGCAGAGGCCAAGGAGGGCACCAGGGGCCGGAGGCCGGCGGGAGGGCCGGGGAGGCGACGCAGCGGCCGAGGCTGGCGTGGGCAGCGCGCAGCCCACCGCCCGAGTGCGAGCCGCGGGGGCGTTTTCAGCGGCGGTAGGCGCGGTTGCGGGATTCCGGAACGGAAAAGACGGCCTTTCGAGCGGCCGAGCAAGCCTCGCCCGAGGCCGGCGCGACGCGGACAGCCGCCCACCCCCAGTCGAGCCCCGCTACTTAACTATTTGTAGAGCTGCTGCAGGCACAGGTCCAGGCTTTCGCCCTCCACCTCCTCACGAGTGATGCGCTCTGACAGCGGCCGCGGCAGCGGGGGCAGCGGCGGCAACTGAGGCGGCGGCGGCGGCTGCACGGCCGAGTGCCCCGGGGCTGCCGCCGCCTCCTCCTCCTCCTCGCCCTCCGCCTCCGCCTCAGCCTCCGCCGCCGCCGCCTCCTCCTCCACCGCCTCTTCTTCGGGCTCCGGGTCTTGCTCCCGCTTTCCCTCCTCTGTCGTGGCTACGGTGACCGCCTCCTCCCCGGGATTCTCGACCGAAGCTTCGGCCGCCTCAGCTGCCACCAGTTCAGGTTCGGGCTCGGACTCAGGTTCGGGTTCAGGTTCTGGCTCGCCGCCGCCGCAAGGACCGCGAAACTCGCCCAGGAATAGCTCCAGGAAGCGCCGGTAAGTTTTCTCCTCAGGGCTGCAGCCGGCCATCGCTGCTCATGTCCCGAGACCGACGGGGAAGGGCGTAAGGGAAACCCAGGAAGGGGAGGGGGCTGCTTTTGAGCCTCAGGCTCCGGCTACGACGTTTAACGGCCGCACCGGCACGAGATATCAGCACTAGGTTGCCTGGAGAGGGCTCCCGCAGGCGTGCGCGCCGCCGAGCGTGGACGTGCGCGGCCTGGGGGCGGGGGCGGAGCGCGCCGGCCCGCTCAGGTCTGGAGGGAAAGTTGGTGGCGGGAGCGCGCAGGGTCCAGCGGCGGCCCACCCTCTATCCCTACCGAGCGCTCTGCCCACGCTGCCTAGAGACTGTCGCCATGGCAACCGGTTCTAATCCAGAATTTCAGGGTCCCTCGGGTCGAGTCCGCAGAGTCGTAAGGACACTGGACGTGTTTTCTGTCCAACTCCAAATGTTTTTATTGGAGACCCATGCCCTACGTTAGGAGTGATCTAAGAGACCGCCAAGTCTGGCTGTTGGTTCCCACTTGGATTGCATTTTCTTCAGTTTCCTTATCTGTTCCAGCCTTGCCTTAACACATATCTGTTAAGCCACCATCACATTGTGAACACCTTTTGATGACACTCATTGACTAGTAGATGGAGCCCCACAAACATCTACCAAGCGGTAGATTTCTTTGCATAGGCTCTCTCATTTGATTCTGTGAAGTGGTATTATCCTTTCTTACAAACGTGAAAATGAAAATTAAAATAGTAATTTACTTGTTTGAAGGTCTCAAAACTTTTAGCCATGGCATTAGAATAAGAACTGAGATAATTAGTCTACAATGCCTTTTAGACCCTTAACTTTTCTGTCTCTGAAGTCAGCAGTGCATCATGTCCATATAATGCCTTATTTGTATAGTTTTGCAGTTTGCAAGTGGTTTTCATCCCTTTAATCCTTATCATATTTGTTTGAGGGCAGGATATATTACCATTATGGTTTTGTTTTGTTTTTGGAGTGAGAAAAAAAGTGAATCAATTTTATTTATTCATCTGTTTTTTGTTTCTCCGACACTTAGTTGTGTGTGGCGCTGGGCTTTGAACCCTGGTCCGTGCCCAAGCCAGCGAAGCACTGAAACTGTTGAGCACAGCTCCAGTTCATGATTTTTTAATATAGATGAGAAAACCAAGCCTTAGACATGATGACTTTGCTCAAGGTCACAAAAAAGTGATGCAACATGAATCATGATTAAGATTCAGTAGATTTCACCCATTCTTTTTCCATCACACCAAGACACCCCTCTTTAGCTTCTGCATAATGCATTTTATACCGTATTACATAATATGTATTTTTATATTGTTTGTTCTTCACCATTCCCTCCTGTGTCTCTTTTTCTTTCTTATGTTGAAACAAACTACTTTAAATGATTCTAATTTTCTTACCAAACTACACACAAACCTATTATTTTCAAGCCTTACTAAAGAGAGTGGAGGAGGGAGAAGCTGTGCTGTTATACAGCTATATAGATGATAGCATCATTACTGCATACTGCCATGTCCATGGCAACATGTAATTCAGTTAAGAGTGATTCCTTCTCTACTTTAAAAACATGTTCTTGCAAATTATCCACTCCATCCACCCCATTTATTGTTTCTGGGTTTCAGGCGATTTAGGGTCAAATTACCACTTCCAGTCAGTTATTAATGGCAGAAGAGGGAGTCTCCTTGACAACTGTTTTCACGTAATACTGTATTCTAAATCCCTGACCTGATAGTGTTATTTTAAGATTAAGTGGGTTGAGCTTACTAATGTACATTATAACATCATGTAAAATACAGTTCCATGCTTCTTCCTAGTTTGAGATTAAATAATACATGATACAAAGCATAAAGAGTAGAGCATTTGAGTTCTCTATTTTTTCAAAGGTAAATGCAAAGACCCAATAAATCTGTTTCCTGACATGCTAAATCTATTTATATGTGCTTTGTTTAAACCATCACCAGTGTAAAGCAACTTCTCTGAACTGTGAAGAAAGACTTTAAACTCATTTGTCTTTGTTTCCAATTCACCTATTCATTTCCATTTCAGAATGTCTAGGAAAGACTGACAAAACTTTTTAGTTTTGTCCAGTTTTATCTTCCAAATGTCCAGTTTTATACCAGCCAGTTAATCTCTCAGAATTTGACATAATGACATTCAGTTCAAGAGTACACAGCTGTCAACTATAACAATTCATATCAAACTACACCTGCCTGCTTCCTAATATAGTTGCCTCCCTCATCTAGATGACATTTATTTGTGACATTAATCTTCTGACTCAACCCACATATCAAAGGGAAATGATGTATGTTGGTGAAACATTACTTCTAAGAGTAAAAGAAAAACCCACATCTCTCTATTACTATAATGAGAGGCGTGTTTGCTTATAAAGATATTCCTTCACAAAGATCAATATGGATCCTGTTGCATCCATTTGACAAAGCAGCTTTGCTAGTTCCTGAGAATAGTGCTAGGATCTCAGAGCAGCTGTGTAGGATAATTTTACCATTATCAAGAAGATTTATTGGGGATGGTGGTACACCTGTAATCCCAGTGACTCAGGAGGCTGAGGAAGTTGGATTACAAATTCAAAGCTAGCCTCAGCAACTTAGCAAGGCCCTACACAACTTAGTAAGACTGTCTCAAAAAACAAAAATAGTGCTGAGGCTATGGCTCAATAGTTTAGCCCCCAGAGTTCAACCCCCCAAGACACCCCTACTGAAAAAAGTCTTTTTGTCATTATTTTACATCACTTTGCTTTTCTTTTTAGTTTTTAAGTTCATCCTTACACCTCCCAGTCTCCTTTCTATTAAAAAAAATTTTTTGAGCTAGCAGGATTTGGTGATACACACCTGCCATCCCAGCAATTCAGGAGGCCATGACAGGAGAATCACAAGTTCAAGACTAGCCTCAGCAATTTAGACTGTATATCAAAAAAAAAATTTTTTTTAAAGAGAGTGAGAGAATGTGAGAGTTAATTTTATTTTTTCATCTGGTTTTTGTTTTTCCAACACTTAGTTGTGTTTGTGGAGCTAGGGTTTGAATCTGGATCCTCGCGCATGCCAGGCAAGTGCTCTACC
>PVKS010024707.1:0-30730 GCA_004027875.1 Aplodontia rufa | reverse complement strand
CAAATCTTAATTTGTTATTTTTTGCTATTCGTTGTTATTGTTTAGTGACTTTTCTGAATTATATAAAGTCGGATATATTATCTTTGGTTGAAAGTTGTTATTTTTTAACACTTGAAAGATATTGTTCCAAGCTCTTCTGGCCTTCATTGTTTGTTCTGAAAAATCCATAGTGATCCGAATTGGTTTGCCTCTGAATGTGATTTGGGGCTTTCCTCTAGCAGCTTTTAGAATACTCTCTTTAATTTCTGTTATTCAATTTGTAAATGATATGTCTTGGTGAGTTTCTCCACTGATTAGGTCTATTTGGTGTTCTATAAGCATCTTGGATGTGGTATTCCGGATCAATAGCAAAATGAGGGAAGTTCTCACTTATGATTTTGCTTAAAAGATTCCTGAATCCCCTTGTTTGCTGTTCAGAGTTTTCCTCCAGACCAATGATTCTCAGATTATTACTCCTCATCTCATCAAATATTACTTGGAAGTTCTGATTATGTAAAATAAGCTGTTTATCTTGTTTTTCTTCTTTGATTTCTACATTGTTTAGGCGATCCTCATTGTCCGATACTCGTTCTTCAAGCACTGAAGTTCTATTTTCAGTGGAGTTTACTCTGGTGTTGGTGTCTTCCAGTGAAGATTTGAATTGGTTAACCGTGTTTTTCAATCCTGATAGCTCTGCTACATCTCTTTTCAGAATGTCAATATCCTTGTACAGCTGATCTTTCATCTCCTGGAATTGATCCTTAATTTCTCTGTAGAATTTGTCTCTCATCTCTTGAAATTGCTCTTTGATCTCTTTCCTTATTTCCTCTCTCAACTCTTTGATTGCATTACTATTCATAATGCTGTTACAATATCCTGGTTTTCATCTAGGGCCCCGGCTATGAGGTCCTTGGGTGGTGAGCTCTGGGTTTGAGGAGAGTTATTTCCCCTTTTCCTCATTTTCAGAGTCAGAGAGCTTGTCTTTTATTTCAGCCTTGTTACTCTTGTTGGACTAATTGGAGACATGTGCAGACATTGAAATTATGTTCAGTCAGCTCATTTTCTTTAATGATTTCCCAGAAGATTTTCTGAAGGGCCAGAACCATTAAGTATCCCAGTTTTTGCCAAGAGGTGGGTATGCAGTTGGAGCCTTGCTTCAGGGCTCACCCAGGCAATTGACCATTATGTCTTAACCTTCACTTCCTATTGTCAGCCAGAGAGCGCTTAGGGCCTTCGTAGGTCTTTCCTTTGCATTCACATAGATTTTCACATTCCCAGGCATATGTCAGAACTTTCCAAAGTCTCTATGAACATCTATTCCCCAGCTTTTCTTTGTCAACCTTTTCCTTAACCTGTTTTTTGTTCCATTCTTTTCTACTGCTTTAGGCAGCTAATGAATTAGACATTTCCCTCTAAATGTTGTTGGAAAATGCTCCTGGAGAAATAGTTGTGCACTGTATGGCTTCTAAGTGAGGTAAAATAAAGACAGTCTTGCAAGTGGTATTTTCCAGGGAACCACCGGAAAGATTTTGTGATAACTGTGTTGTGGAGAAAAAGCTTTAAAACAACTTCAGTCCCAGTCTCTTAGGAGGTTTTTTCACTGTGATTGCAGGTTGTTGGTTTTATCAAAATTCAGAATTACAATAAATTTAGCTTAAAGGTCTGATTGGCTCGTGTGATTTCTACAATTGGATAATACCTCATCCTATAAAATAGGTTGATTGTTCTAATGAGCCAAGCCGAAGAGTATGGCTTTATAGGCAGAGAGGGCTGAAAAAAGCAGAAGCTGAACAAATCGAAGAATTCATCATTTTAAAGTTAATTTCTTTATAGGGTTAATGCAGAGAGGAATTTCTTATTATACTAACTCAGGTTGACTAGAATCTCTTGTGCAAAACTGAACCATTTCAAAATTTAATTTGATTACACATGGCATTTATCATAGACTCTTCTGGTTTGTTCTGGTCTGTACAAGATGCTAGTTCAAAACACTGGCCTCCCATAAATTTCAACAGTTTTCAGAGCTTCAGCCAGACTGGAAAGATGGGCATGGGAACAGGGCAAGTTAAAATTCCACAAAGCTTACTGCTCTTACCAAGATTCAACTTTGTCTTAAATAAATGCTCCCCCAATTACTTCAAGCATTCTGTTAATGTCTATAATTCTGAAAAACCTTGTGGTAGTTTTTGCCAATTTCCTTGTTGCTTTTAGAGAAGAAAGAATCTGAGAGGTCATTACTCCCTCATTTTTTTATTGTTGAGAACATGTCTTTTTAATATTTTGTGTGATGAAATGAAAGAGCACATGAACACTTATACAGTACAATGGAAGTAGAACTGTTGCCTTAAATAATAGCACAGTGCAACTGTCTGAATGGCCAACTAAATTAACCACTTTTATTATAGAAGATCATTTTTATATTACAGACCACCGGTGTTATTAAGACATGAGTATTTGTCAGATCTTTTCTTGAAAAAGAATGAAACAAGATATGAGACAGGAAGATCACAAATTCAAGGGAGGCCAGCCTCTGCAACTTAGTGAGACCCTGTCTCAAAATAAAAAATTAAAAGGGCTAGGGATGTGGCCCACTGGTAAAGCATCCCTAGTTTAAATCTCAAAAAAAAAAAAAAAAAGATGAGAAAAAAGAATAAAGAATGAAACAAGCCTGTCATATCAAGGAAAATCACAGAGAGTTTGATCCCAGTGATAAATCTAAAATGTTCAAGCAAAAATAAGAATTGAAAGCTGAGCATGTTGGTACATACCTATAATCCCAGCAACTTGAGATGCTGGGGCAGGAGGATCACAAGTTTGAGGCCAACCTCAGCAACTTAATGAGACCATGTCACAAAATTTAAAATAAATAAAAAGTACTGCGGATAGGGCTGGAGTGGTGGCTCAGTGGATACGGCACTTGCCCAGCATGAGTGCGGACATGAGTTCAAACCCCAGCACCATGAACACAACAAAATATTGAAGCAACAAAGCCACATGAAAAACTAAATAAAAATGGATTCTCTCTCTCTTTCTCTGTCTTTCTTTTTAAAAAACAAAAAGGATTGAGGGTGAAACTTAGTAGTAGAGGACCCTGAGTCCAATCCCCTTTTCCAAATTGGGAGAAACATATTTATTATGAAGAATATGATAGCTTCTGTGTACTTGTTTCATGTTTTTCTGATGAGACTGGTGATGATGTTAACAAATGTATTTTTTTAAAGAGAAAAGGACAGTAAGAGAGAATCAATTTTATTTAGTTTTTCATGTGGCTTTCATTACTCCCAGATTTCTTGTGTATGTGGTGCTGGGGTTTAAACTTGGGTTTAAACACATGCAGGGCAAACAACATAACCACTGAGCCACCACTCCAGCCCCAACAAACATAATTTTTTAAAAAATGAAATGCATTAGTGTTTGGAAGGGCTTCATAATCCCATGAACCAATGTTTTCTGAATGATTAGTGCATGTTGTTAACAAAATCATGCATAGGTAAAAGATGTTCTTAAAGTTCAAGATTCACCAATGGATTTCAATATAAAAAGGTGCAGACCGCTCACTGATATGGTTCCAGTTTGCACATTGCAACTTTTAAAAACTACCACCTGGGGCTAGAGTGGTGGCTCAGTAGTTATGGCGCTTGCCTTTCATGGGCAAGTATGCAAGTTCAAATCCCAGCACCACATACACAACAAGGTGTCAGAGCAACAAAGGCCACATGAAAAACTGAATAAAAATTGATTCTCCCTCTTTCTCTCTCTCTCTCACTGTCCCTTTGTCTTTATCCAAAAAAAAAAAAAAAAACTACCACCTGCTGGGCATGGTAATCCCAACCACTCAGGAAGCTAAGGCAGGAAGAATGGCAAGTTCAAGGCCAGCTTTAGTAATTTATCCAGACCCTGTCTCAAAATAAATAAGGGCTGGAGTGGTGGCTCAATGATAAAGCACTTGCCTAGCATGTGTGAGGATCCAGGTTTGAACCCCAGCACCATATACACTGTTATGCAGTCCCCCCCCCCACCCTGCAAAGAAAGGACCATGATCCAGAGTTCAAAGCAACTGTCTCCCTCAGCAAAACACCAGAGAGGAGAGCAGCCCTGATCCCCTTTTTGCAGGGTCTTATAAAGGCAAAACTCATATCCCGTTTGGCACAACTGTTCTGCAGGTACAGGAAGCAAATGCAATTACAGAAGCTAACCATGCAGTTAGAGCAGTGAAGCTAAAAGCTACAGCTTGTTTTCTTAAGCCTTTTGAAATTATCATAGACTGCATTCTGTAAGTGTCACCAGTTCCTATATTACAGCTTTTTATTTTATGCTTTAAGATGGCTTATCTTGGGGCTGGAGCATTGGCTCAGCGGTTACAGTGCTTGCCTGGCATGCATGAGTGTGCAGGTTCAAATCCCAGCACCATTTACACAGCGAAATGTTGGCGCAATGAAGGCCGCATTTAAAAACTAAATAAAATTGATTCACTCCTCTCTCTCTCTTTCACTGTTCCTCTCTCTCTTAAAAAATAAATAAATAAACAAATAAATAAAAACTTGGCTTCTCTTAGTCTAAGGCTGAAGCCCTGTCACAACACTACTAAGTTTCAGAAAAATAAGACCAGATGAAAAAAAATAAACAAAATTGATTCTCTCTCTCTCTCTCTCTCTCTCTCTCATTCTCTCTCAGTCTTAAAAAAATACACAAAAAAAGAAATAGATAGAAGTAGGTATAAAGAAAAATGTAACTATGTCATATGCAGGAAAATGGATGGAAATATAGACCATTATGTTAAACAAAATAAGCCAAACTCAGAAGGTCAAGGGTTATTTGTTTCCTCTCATAGGTGGAAGCTAGAGAGAAAGGGAAAAGAAAAGTGGGAGCAGGGCAGAGATCTCATGAAAATCAAAGGGAGACCAGTAGAGGAAAGGGACCAAGGGGTGGGAAGGGTTAGTGGAGGGAAGTGCCAAATTATGTTGTATTGAATGCAGCATGAATCTGTAACAACAAAACCCATCATTATGAACAACTATAATGCACAAATTTTAAAAATGTGGAAAGAAAAGAAGAAGAGCCAGGGACCTCCAAAGTGCATCTCACTCAAGCACTCACACTCCCTTTCCCTTTAAGTGCATATCCTGCTCTATTGTTTTCCTGAATAAATCTCCTTGCAGTCCTAAATGAATATCGACTTGCACCTACAAAAAAAAAAAAAAAAGGATATGTGGGAGGGGGAGTAGGGATGAAGCTTAATGGTAGAGAGGTAGAATGGTAGAGTCAGGCAGTGGAGACACAGCACACTACCACTTGGGTATAGTATAAAAGAAGAATATCCATAATTGTCTGAAAAGACTACTCTTTTTTTCAACTACATATCTATGAGGCCAAACTTTCTTCATATTAGAGTTGTTGCCTAGGATACGCAAGTCCTGGGTTCCATCCCCAGCACTGCAAAAAAATAATAAGAAAATAAAGTAATATATCACAACTTATTTGATAAAGAGAAAATATGAGAATTTAGCTCTCATCTACTCATCTAGACGTTGCAGAGCTATATAAAAGCATAAAACAGTATCACCCTTTTCACCTTTTTTGTTTTGGAAAATACAGTTTCTTATTAAAATATTTTATGCATATTAATATATAATATACTTTAAGCAATTAGTACATAAATAATTTAAAATTTTATATTTTTTTATTATGGTAAATATCAATAGTTATAATTCATATAAGCAGAAGTTTTTATTATTATTATAGTTACACATAGTAGTTTGGTTCATACCAACAAACTCATACATGCATGGATATCAATTTCAGTTCATGATCCCACCTTTTTCCCTCCTCATTTTCCAACCCGTCCTCTTTCCTCTCTCTCATTCTTCTCTCATACTCTATTGGATTTCCCTTCACTCATCTATTAATTTATATTTGATTGGACTGGATTGGTGGCTCAGCTGGTGGCATACCAGCAATTGCCTGGGTTCTCCTGAACCCAGGTTGGCACCCCAGCACCACATACACAATTCCATGTCAGAGCAACAAGACCAGATGAAAAAACTAAATAAAATTAAAATTGATTCTTTCTTTTCCTCCCACTGTCCCTCTCTATTTAAAACAATTATATTTGATTTATTCTTTATGTTACCCTTCCCTCCCCCTTTTTCCTTTATTTTACTCTAGCTTCTACATACAAGAAAAAACATTTGACCTTTGAGTTTCTTAGTTTTGTGTATTTCACTTAGCATGATATTCTCCATTCCTTTCCATTTACCAGCAAATGCCATAATTTCCTTCTTTTTATGATTGAGTAGAACTCCATTGTATATACGTATCACAGTTTCTTAATCCATTCATGTAG
Organism: Aplodontia rufa; assembly: GCA_004027875.1. Classification (NCBI taxonomy): domain Eukaryota; kingdom Metazoa; phylum Chordata; class Mammalia; order Rodentia; family Aplodontiidae; genus Aplodontia; species Aplodontia rufa. Next base: position 24,408 of record PVKS010024707.1, on the reverse strand, counting down.
TGATGGACATCTGGGTTGATTCCATAATTTAGCTATTGTAAACTATACTACTAACATTGAGACAGCTGTGCTGCTGTAGTATGCCAATTTTAGATCTCTTGGGAAAATACCAAACAGTGGGATATGAGGGTCTTATGGTGGTTCAGGAATTGCCATGCTGCTTTGTAGAGTGGTTGTCTTAGTCTGCAGTCCCACCAAAAATGTACAAGTGTATCTTTTCCCCACGCAAGCTCACTAGCATTTATTGTGTGTATTCTTAATCATTTAAACAAAAGTTCTTTAAGGTGCTTAATAATACTTTAAAAGTACAAAAGCATTCTGATTCTGAAGATTTTGAGAGAGCCACTATGAAAAATGTTCTAATGAGGGCTCTTAAAATTACCAACAGGAGACCAAGTGGATGTATAAAGGTAGTTAGTTATTGGTTAGCCCTCAACTCAGTTTCCCATTTGTTTTAGTGCCAATGTTTTTGTGTGGCACATGTAAAAAATTCTGCTAATTCCCAGAAGCAAGATAGTGAGAAATATTTAATCTGCAGAGAACATTTTAGGCTAACCCTTTCTTCTGCTTCTTCAGTAGGTCATATCTCAAGGCCTTTGCACAAGATTGTTTCTTTTGCCTTTAAAGCTCTCCTGTGCTTTCCCTAACAATTCTTATTTGTTCATATTTCAACTCAGCTGTCACTATTTCATCTCAGGAAAGCCTTCCCTGACTTATTATCCCTTACCTCTTACATGTTCCAGACTTAACCAAGTCCTTAGTTTCTCTTACATGTCTATGCACTTTTCTTCATAGCACATGTCACAATTTGTAAGAATGTATTCTTAGATGACTTGATAAATGCCCATCTCCCCTCTAAACTTAAGCTCCACAGGAATAAATTTCTTTTTTGCTTACCACTTTATACTCCATTTGTATCACAGTGTTTGGCAGTATAAACTCATTCTGTATATGTATATATACATATATATATACATATATATACACACACATATATATATACAAAAACCACATGTTGAGGCAAAGATGGGTGCCTTTTATTGATTGTTATCTCATTTTAACTAGTTTTTCAGATTATTAACTTTTGAAAACAGTTTTTATTGTAAGGACCTCCAAGTAAAAAGACATCTCAGCAGTGCAACCATCCTGAAAGAAATTATATTGCTTGGTTCTTCTACACAGATACCATTTTCAAGAACCTCCTGACTCGTGCTTCTTAGCTTCCTAGCTTTTTTTTAAAAAAATTACAAAAAGACTTTACTAATGGTTATGCTGAGTTGTTTTTTTCTAAAAATATATTTTACTAAATGCATGAGCAGATTGGATTCATGCTTTGCTAGTTCTTTTGGGACTAATGGAACATTTTCCAACTTCAGAAATCGTTTTAAAAACCACAGAAGTATCAGATTAAACTAATGTGGTAACTACCTCAGGATAGTAGTATTTTATTCTATTTTCCTTCCAAGAATGTAACTGTTGAATATTACTACACTCTCCCTCTCTTTAAAAAAAATTACAGTTATTTATTGTTCGCTTTACAGTTTATTAAGTGAAGGGATCATGTTTCATTCCTCTTCCATCTGAGTAATAGTATAAGTGTGTGTTTTCCTGCAGCAGGGACAAATAGTTTTACATTAGAGGGCTCTAGACTTTGGTCCTATTTAATTAGGAGATCTTTGCAATCTGGATAAAGGCAGCATATTGTCCTTTCAATAGCCAGGCAATATTTGCAAGATCTGTCTAACCATGAGAGTTACAAATCTCCTTCAGATAAGTCTGCTATACTTTAACAGCAGTGCTTTCAGAACTTATAGCCTTTATTTGAGAATACTCGGTGTTGATCTTATTGATGATCTCAAATGGTTTTGTTTTACACAGAAACAAATGGATATCAATGCTGCTATTCAAGCCTTGATGGAATCAAATACTGTTCTGCAGATGGAGGTAATGTATCTGGCTTTATTTATACTGTCAATCTCAATATACAATTTAAACAGAGGAATTTTTGGAGGCCAAAATGTGGCATTATCTCAAAGACTGTATTTAAAACAGATTGAAAACATGAAACAATTTTCAAGGACAAACTATAATTAAACAGGAATAAATGCATAGGATATTCTGTAAGGAAAATATTTAAAACAAAAATGTAATGTTGTTAAGGACTTATATGTAAAGGATTTGGTACCATTGAACAAAATAGTTAAATGAAAGCAGCTATATTTCTTAAATTGAGATTTATCTATCATCACCTCTCATTTATTTAAACTTTGTTTTTTCAGTGTACTTTAAAAAGCAATATACAGTAGACACAGTAATTCTCTAAGTTTATGTCAGCTTGAAAACTCAACTTTTGAGCATGAATTTAATCACTTATTTAGAATCAATATATGCTTAAATATGCTTAAATATAAACCAATCTTTGCATCCTAGCCCTAAATCTATACACAACTAGGAACACATTTTAATTCTGCCTTGATCCATGATGGTCATTAGGGTTTTATTGCTTATATGATTCTTGTGATGACTTGGCAGAGCTACCAGAATACTGAAGTAACTTTAATCGACCACAGTGCAGAGATATTCAAAACCCTGAACTACCTTAGCAATTTACTACACAGTATCAAGAATCCTCTTGGCACCCGAGATAACCCAGCACGAATATGCAAAGATTTGCTCAACTGTGAACACAAAGTGTCAGATGGTAAGTTCTTGGCTTCCTCAGAATCTGATGTCTAACTTAATTTCATCATTTCAGTGCATTTGATATTTGCAAAGCATTTATTCCAAATATTAGTCATTTTGATAAAACACTATAGAAGCCATTCTAAGGAAGACATACATTTGATGTCACCCCACCCTTAGATATATCATTTGCTTCACTTCATATTTGGAATGTATTATATTCATAATAAAAATTAAAATAGGTAAAGTTGGCCTTTGGGTTGACAAACAGGAATACCTATAGAACTGGGTAATTAAGGACTACACAGTTGACAATATTAAGAAATATATGATGACTATCATAGAGCTTCCATCATGCTTTCTAACAGTATAGTTTTTACACAAAATAGGATTTAAATTCCCCACCCTAGAATCAGGTACCATGAAGATGGAGTGGTTTGTCATTCTTACAAGTTTCTCATCCTATACAGATAATCTCAAGTTCATTAACCAGGGGTGCAAAAATGAATTTAGAGTAAAACCATCAAGGAAAGGTTTTGAACTAAGAACATCATTTAAATTGGGAAAACTCTGCTAAAGTATGTCATTTTATTTCAATTCTGTTTCGTCTGAGGTCAACTCTACAGTGAAGATTATTCACATTTTTGCTAAAATCTCTAGTTCCGATACATCAATTGTATGCTAATTTGAAAAAGAATGAAAAGACCATCTTTTTTTTAAAGAAAACATCTTATTCTATAGGTTAATAGTCTTTATTTTAATTTTTATATCCAAACACATATCATACACATATATTTATGTATTCTTATCCAAAAACATGCTTTCATTCTCAAAGTGCAGTGAAATATTCACTTTATTTATTTTAATAAAATGCTTAATAAATACTCCCTACACTAGATTAATATAAAAACTAAAATAGTATTTATAATTATGGATGCCTACAATTCTAAGCTTGATTTTCCCCATATTTGAGGGCATAAAATGAAATTCTATAAAATTGAAAGGAAGAAAGACATGTAAGACAAAATCAGTATGAAATCAAAATTCAAAGTATGCTTTAGGAGAAATAGCTAAGTAATATGGGTTGTATAGGATCAAAAACGTCTTTATGCTCCCAAATACTTTTATCACTAGAGATGACAAAAGTTAAGGAGGAAGACAAAACACAGGTAAGGGGATTCTGATCAAAAGTGGAGTGGAGGGTACAGTTTCAAATAAAACAGTCAGAGAAATAAAACATCTCTGAGAAATTGACAAATGAGAAGTATCAGAAGGAGAAAAGGAAGCAAACCCCAGAAATCTAAACACAAATACAAAAGCCCTGATCTAGGAGCATAGTTAGCATGTTCTAGAATTATCAGAAGGCAAGTGAAACTGGAAGAGAGTGCCTAAATTGGAAAGTTGTAGGAAATCGAGTCCAAAAAATATCAAGAAACCAGATTACATAAGACGTTCAAGACAACTCAAAAGTCTCCAGCTTTTAAGAAACCACTGGAAATTTTTGAGCAAAGGAATGACATAATTTGACTTGGATTTTTACAATATTACTCTACTTGATATATAATGAGGACAAATTAATGAGGACAAGGGTAGAAGCAGGGAAATCAGTGAGGAAATTATTGAAATAACTTGGGAGAGATGATAGTTGGACTATCATATTTGAAAGAGGAAAGAATTAACTGAATCAATGTCAAGCAAGATGAATAATAAAAAAATTTTGGATTTAGCAATGCAGAGATCATTGATGACCTTCATCAAGAGATGTTAGAAGAATTGGTAGTGATCAAAACCTCATTCAGATTTTGAGGGGGAAAAAATGATGGAGCTATTACTCTCAGAAGTGATGAAAGTAATTCAAATGACCTGTCGTAAAAAAAATTTATTTTAAATTTAAAAGCATAAAACACCTAACAAAGTTGTGAAGAACTTTCGAGCCAAGATTTTTTAAGACAACAAAGAGATAAACTTAGTACTTGAAGCTACTTTTTCCTTGCATATGTTGAGAAACTGAGTAGTGCTTTCAGTGACTTCATGGGACTAGGGATCAGAGTTTGGAATCTGTGACCCACCGCAAGTGGGGAATTGGACTGTCAAAGTGCTGTACCCTAGGAGTAAAGGTAAGTGGATGAAAATAGACATTCATGCAGATGGTAGCCTCATTTTGCATCACCTAGAGAACTCAGAAAATCTTAAACTATGAACTTGGATTAAAATGTTTCCAAACCATGGGTACCCCCATATATCTGGTTGAAACAAAAAAAATCTTCTATAAAAGATAAAATTATCTTAGGGTTCCTATTATTTCCACAAATTATCTCAGATATACAGTGCCTAGCACACGGTTTGTAATAACCAAGCACACAAATTGACAAAACACCATAAATGATAGCTCGCAGAAACAGTAGACAACAGAACCAGACTCAAAAAAGTAAAAAGCCTGGTACTGTGGCACATCACATAATTCCAGCTACTCAGGAGACTGAGGGAGGAGGCTCTCAAGTTCAAGGCCAGCATAGGCAACTTAGTGAAACCCTGTAAAAAAATAAAATTTAAAAAATAATCCTAGGATATAGCTCTGTGTTAGAGCACTTGCCTAGCATGTGTCAGGCACTGGGTTCAATCCCTAGTACCACTGAAAGAAAAGGAAGACAGAAAGAATGAATGAATGAATTTAACCCTAAAGGTGATAAATCTTATATAAGAACATATATAAGAGAAGGTAGAATATGTGTGTACACATACAGATAAATGGGTAGAAGTAGTAGTGGAAGTTTGTATGTTTTCTACTTCAGTTATCTCAATGAAATTAGAAGGTTATCAGTGAAGAATAAGAATGAATAAGTATAAGATAGTTACCTAGAAGAGGGACAGAAAGGCCAGGTGCAGTGGCACATGCCTGTAATCTCAGCGATTCAGAAGGCTGAGGCAGGAGGATCACAAGTTCAAAGCCAATCTCAGCAACTTAGCAAAAGCCTGTGTGGAAAAGGAAAATAAGGCTGGGAATGTGCCTCAGCGGTTAAGTGCCCCCTGACTTCAATTCGTGGTGCCAAAAAGAAAAAAAGAAGAGAGACAGAAGGAACAAATTAGTAAGGTATTATTGTCAGATGTGCCATCATAGACCTTTTGAATTTAAAGTTTGTCCAAACAGCATAGTTGTGTTTTTCACAGATTAGGCAGAAATTTTAATTTATGTAGGGTTTGGTTTTCTAAAACAAGAACAATGAAGTGAGGTGGGGCAAGAGTATTAAGGAAATCTCTAAGAAAGGATTATAGTAAAGACTATGGGTTTTAGTCTGGGTAAGAGAACATACACTCACAAAGGACATGAAAATGTGGTAGTGCCAGCAGATAGTAGACCCTGATGGGATCAAAGAATTATCAGAGTCAAGACACCAGAGCGAGTAAACTGGAAAGAGAACAGAGTAAATTACGGAGGAGATACAGATGTAGTAATAGCAACAGGTAAGGTACGGCTTTGGAAGCTACTAATTTAAGTTACAGGGATAGGGAATGCACAAGAGCCTTGGTGGTAAAGTAAGGGGGACTGTCACAATGCAAGGAACCGAGAGGCCAGCTTATTGGAAGTATCATTCACGTAGATTTAAAATTACCAAGAATTAGTTCATAAATAGATTTTCTGAAAGTGACTACAGCCAGAAGCTTATAATATTCAAAGGAAAATGCTCATTGGTTTCACAAGGAAGTGGGAGAAGGTGATATAACATACTGGAGTGTTTAGAGAAAATGTGGAGAACAGTCTGAAGAAAACCAAAAAGACACCTTCCCACCTCCAGGCATCATGCTTTACAGGCTGTTGCAGAAGTAGAAATGGTTAAGCAGCGTCCTCAGGCAAGAGCCAGTTTTGAGTTAGAACATTTAGGCTCACAAAAGATATATTGTGCTATAGGACTTTATCTATAGCTCCACAGACTCTGAAAGAAGTTGTGGGTCCCCTGTCACTTCATCATTGTACAACATAAGGCCTAAATTCACAGTATTCCACCCCATGTAGCAATGAGAGTTTGCTTAGTGGAAAAACTTCCATTAAGTTCATATCAGCTCACATAGGAGAAGGAAGGCATATCCAGGAAGAGGAGAGATGGTGAGTAAAGGTGGATATTTGCTCCTTAGAGAAGACTGAATGTGTCAGATCCTGGTGAAAGATCCAGCAATAATCTCTACAAACTCCAAAATGTTCAAAATTCCAAAAGGGTACTGAGTGTGGCTGTCCTTCACCCCATTCTTCCATACTAACAGTTTAGTGGTTCTCCAGATGTGTTCCCTCGACCAGAATTAGATGCTCTTATTTCAAAATGTAGATCCTCAGACACTGGCAGCAGGGGCGGGGACAGCTATATGTGTTCTGACAAACGGTTTGATGCACACTAAAATTTGAAAACCACTGCATTAGAAGACAGTCCTTACCCTTTGAGTTACCAATTCAGCAAGTATGCATTTTGTAGAATTAATGGGATAAGAAAGCGGAAAATACCCAAGGGGGGATGTCATTCAAAGTCAAAAGAAGCCCATGATGAACTAGCAGAATCTTTGCCATGTGGTAAAGGTAGAATGAAAAACATCTCTACCTGTTATAGAAAGTGACATTTGACAAAAATTGCTTGCTTTGTCTTTTAATGCAAGAAACTGGGGCTACTTTTTAAAAAAAAAAAACTTCCTATTTGGAATACAATGCTATTTTAATATTCATAGTCTGTTATTCTGTAATTAAGATGCTAAGTATTTCCTATAGTCTGAGTTTAGGCTTTGTTTTATTCTCCTAGGCATTCAATATATGCAAAGAGTGGCAGGCTTACACTAACTATAAGGACTTCAGTTTTTCACACTTACAAATCTCAAGAATACACAAAAAATGATGACAAATTAATTGCACATTTTTCTTTCTGAAACAACTTTTATTCTGTTTTTATTTTAATTATCAGTATTACTCATAAAGATATGCTTTCCTTAGAGAAATTAAAGTTGTTTATATATAAACAATATTCATGTTAAATTCTATAACAGTGTAGGACAGAAATATGCACAGATACCTCATGAACTTTAATTTCTCAGTTATGTAACTTTAGATAATTCACTTTTAGTTGAGCTTTTATTTGTAGTATGAAGCAATGAATTTATTCTATCATTTTGATTACAATTATGAAATAGGGATGTGAAAAATACAGTTTTCCATGTCAATTTTACACAATGCTTGCAGCTTTCATTAATTTACTTAAATATAAATATTTTCATAACCTTTGAAATATTTTAGCATGTAAGACTGTGATAATATATAAAGTCTCTATTACCATACTTATCATAGTTTAGCATGACATCTAAGTAACTCTGTATTTTGCTACAAATTAATAGGAAAATACTGGATTGATCCAAATCTTGGATGCCCTTCAGATGCCATTGAGGTTTTCTGTAACTTTAGCGCTGGTGGGCAGACATGTTTATCTCCTGTTTCTGTGACAAAGGTATGTGTTGATTTTTAGAACATAAGCCAATATGTTGCATAGTACCTGTAAACAATGATTTTTAAAATTCTGTCACATTTAATAATGATGAACTTTAAGCATGAAGACAAGGTATCCTTCATTGTCTATCTACAAAAAAAAAATTATGTTTTGTTTTAAAAAAAATATTTAATCAGTAAATCCTGACATCTTGATTGTATTTTTATGATTGGCTCAGCTTGACTTATTCCACTGATCATGTTTTTTTAAATTTCTTTAAAACTTATGTATAATATGTTGTTTTCATACATGTATATACAGTAGAAAATCCCTAAAGAGCTGCAGGAAATGTATTAGTAATCTGTTACCTAAAATTTTGCTAGAAATTACATCATCAATAAAAGAGGAATTTTACAACAGCTTGCTATTTTTGGTGACTAGACATAAAATATTCTCCCTTAAATATCTACTAAATACTATTTAAAACTACTTCAGAGTATAATCCTATAAGTGATTTAGAATAAATACAAATTAGTTTGATTTAATGGGTGTTCTAACAAATATCTATAAAACCTAAAGCCTAGTTCTACTTATATGTTGAAATCAAAACTACACTTCTTTCTTTTTCTGATTAAACCAGCTTAGTATAGTACCAAGATTTATTTCTCATTGACAAAGAACTGATAAATGTGCCCATTGTGTGTTTCATCCATCATAAAAAGGCAGCAGCTTTTTTGTATAGTCACTAGCTGTTCATTGTTGAACCACCTTCTTCACACCTGGGACATTTCATTGTTTCATGTCAATAGGTACTAGATTCTTCCTGAAGAAGAATCTTTCATTCCTACAGAACCCATGTATCTCTAGCAAAGAGCCATAATGGTAGATAGTGCTACATCCAAAACATCCACGTGATTATCTTGACTCCCTTGGAAGTTGCCCAGGATTTTTATTTGTGCAAAGGACAAAGGAACGGTGAGGGAACTGTATACCAGTTCTTCACATGACTGAATCAGTTCTTCCATTTCTCTTGTCCATAAACTCATCCTCAGGAAGACTGGGAGTTGGGGCCCTGTGTTCTAGTGCTACCTTGGGAATGAAACTGCACTGTGAGCAAGCACTAGGCTAGGTAAATTGCATTTGTCACTTCTAATCCTTATAACAACCCTGTCAAGTTGGTGTTCTGCATCACTTTACCAACAACTAAGCTAAGGGTCAGACAGGTTAAGTATTTTAAACATTTCTGGTTCTGATCTGTAAAGTAAAGGAATTTATTACTTTAAACCTTAATGTTTCTTATGATTATCCTTCCATGTTTTGACTCTTATGCCCTTCTTTTGCCTTTTCTCTTTTTTGAGGGATATGTTAATGTTTTTGTTCATACTTTATTTTTTTCTTTTTCTATTACCTCACAAGTATTATTTTTATAATTTTATGTTTGGAAATTGATATACATTCCTCATGGAAAATATTTCTATTTGCTTACAATATGGTCATACCCTTGCTTGACTAATAATGTCAACAGTTATAGAAAAATGTCCTTCCCTGTACAAGCCTGGAATATGTGCCATCAAACCTCCTGGCTCCAGTTTTGCCCTTTGTTGTTCGTTTGATTCATTAATACTTGTACATGCATTCATTCATTCATTCATTCAGTAAACATTTATTAATGACAGCATATGACTAGAACTACTTTAGGGTCTGACAACACAGAGAATAAGATTTTGTCTTTGTCCTTAAAGTCTCTTTTAGTTAAAATTACTCAACCAAGTTATTAGCGTTTGTAACTTACCATTGGAAATTCACACCAAAAAATCTTAAATGAAGGCATCAACAGAATTTCAGATTCTTCGCCAGGTGAAGAGTACACACCTATAATCCCAGCAACTCAGGAGACTGAGGCAGAAGGATTTCAAGTTTGAAGCAAGCCTCAGTAACTTTGTGAGGCCCTAAGCAACTTCATGAAACCCTGTCTCAAAATAAAAAGCAAAAAGGACAGGGGATGTAGCTCAAAGGTAAAGCACCTGTGGGTTTTCAATCCCTAGAACCCCCCCCCCAATAAATCAGATTCTTAAGAAAAAATTATTAAAGCATCAACCTAAAGCAAAACATACTGCATTTTAGGTAATATTACATATGTAATATTATAAAAATTATCTTCATTTTTATATTCTAGGTAGTAACTTAATGGTATGCTAGATCCAGTTCACATAGGTTCAAGAGAGCCTGTTGTTAAACATCTCATCCAAATTTCATGTTCAGTGACTTCTTCTTGGTAGTCTGAAATCAACCACTCTGGGAGTATTCCCACCAAGGAAATCAGAAAATGCTTTAAGTCAAGGATTTTTTCCCCAAGAGTCTGTGGTAGGGGCTGGAGCGGTGGCTCAGTGGTTTCAGTGCTTGCCTGGCAAGCATGAGGACCCGGGTTCAAACCCCAGCACCATGTATGCAACTAAGTGTTAGAGCAACTAAGGCCATGTAAAAAACTAAATAAAGTTGTTTCTTTCTCTGTCTCTCTCACTGTCCCTCTTTCTTTGAAAAAAAAAAAAGAGTCTGTGGTAAATGTTTACATTTACCAGCACACCACAGACTAGCACTTAAATTCCATGAAAAGTAGTTTTTTCAGGCTGCCTTTCAATTACTTTCCTCAAGTTTCCCCAAACTAGAAGTTTCTAAATTGCCATGTCTCATAGCCTACATCTTATTTCTGTGGTACCAGTTGGATTTTGGAGTTGGAAAAGTCCAGATGAACTTCCTGCACTTGCTGAGCTCAGAAGCCACCCACATCATCACCATTCACTGTCTAAACATGTGGACAAGTGCACAGACAAGTGACCCAGGACTGCCTGTTAGGTTTAAGGGATGGAATGGTCAGATTTTTGAAGAAAACTCTGTACTTGAACCTAAAGTGCTTTCAGATAACTGCAAGGTAAGAGAATGACACTTTTTAAATAGTTAACTATGAGTTAAAATTTGTAAAACTATAAAATTAGAATAAAAGTATGACTTTAATTACAAACTGCAGATGTAGCAGGCTAGCACTTTTTAATGTGCCTGTCTTACAACCACATATTTTTCAAACTTTATCAGTTACTTATATTTTGTCAATTTTTATTATACCTGTTGGTTATTCAAGGGTTTTTACATGCAAAGTGCTGTTAATATGTAAATTTTATTCCTTATAAGAAATAAATATAATGGATAAATATACAGAGAGATAGCAGACAGAAAGAGAGGTGTAGGATATAAACAGATTTATTTCATGTGTTTTCACTGCCATGCTTCTTTATCTCAAAACTGCATGAAATATGAGGGATAAAGGCAAGTCAGTTGTATTCTATTTTGCTAGTCCCTATACAATTAAATATGAATATATTTGGAGAGATATATGACTGGCTCTATTAGTCAGTATTTGAAATGCAGCTAATTTTTCCTATTAAAATTAAGCAGTAAATATTATGAAAAATCCAAATGAAAAACTAAATAAAAAGTGATTCTTTTTCTCTCTCTGACTCTCACTGTCCCTCTCTCTTTAAAAAAAAATAAAATACAACATTGTTTCATAGAGAAGGTATTGGCAAACTACAGTCAACATATCAAGTGTGACCCACAACCTGTTTTTATAAATAAATCTTTATCAGAACATGACCACACTCATCACACTACATTTGCAATGTTGAGGATATGTGACAGAGACTGTATAGCTCACAAAACCTGAGACATTTTGTATCTGGTCCTTTAGAGAAGAGTCTGCTAACCCCTGTTAGAATAGAGTTGCCTACTTCATATACATATCATTAGTTTTTATAAGCAGCTTGGTTTCCTGATGTAGTAGGAAGTCCTTGTGTACCCATCTCAATCATTTCCAGGAAACTACTTTTTCATGACATTTCATTCCCAGACAAATAGTATTTTTGTATTTCAAAACTACAAAATAGAAGTATATGGCTCTTATTCTTTGTATTTAAAGGGATCAATATCACTAACAAATTTATGCTTCTTTTATAATCATTCCCAGAAATTTTCAGCAACTCACTATTACTTCTGAGATACAATCCAAATTTATTAACTCGATTTAGTACTTAAAACAATCAGGTCCCAACCTACCTTTCCAGCTTGGGCTTTCACTAGCTATTCTAAACTGTTTGCAAACTGATATATTTATTATAATAATAGCAACAACTACTACTACTATTTATCGAGTATTTATTATATGGTAAGTGGGCATGCAGTACATACATTATTTTACTTATTCATAATAGTTCTGTAAAGAAAATGTTAGTCCCATTTTGTAGGTAAGAAAGTGAAGGCACAGAGAGGTAAGTAACTTTCTCAAGGTCCTGCAACTAATCCATGGAGGAGAAGAAAACAATGCCAGGTATGTCCAAAGCCCATGCCCCTCTGAAGAAAAGGAAAGGCATGAGTAAAACAGCTCAACAGGGTTAATTTGGGGACTTTTAATTGAAAACTCATTTATTCTTCAACCTTGTGTGATAAGATTTTATTGCTCTTGTTTTATCTGTGAAGAAAGTGGTAGTGCCTGGATTTCTATTAAAATCCTCCTAGCCCCAAATCTATGCTTTTAACCCCCATGCTAGGCTAATTTTCATAATCATCATGTACTTTCCCATCTGTTTTCAGTTTTTGCATTTGGTGGTGGTTGTTTTATTCATGCCTTTCCTTTTCTCTGAAATGCCCTGCTCTACATCTCTAATTAAATGTAAATTTTAGGCATACTTTAAGGCACTTCCAAATCTAAATTCTGAATTTTTCATGAAGCATTTCCTGACTACTCCAGTTAGAAACAAGGAATTTATCACTTATTGCTCACATTATTTATATTGCACTATGGTCTTTTATTATGGTTACTTGATTATATTTCTTCTCTCTTCAACTAGATTTATAAGCTTCTAGACTTCAGAAGCCAGAATTGATTTATTCATCTTTGTATTTTTCAAGTACCATAAGGAAGTTAAGGATTATATCTTATTTAACTGTGCTAAATATACATAATGTTCAAAAAATACTTCTTAAAAGAGATAATGAATGAATCTAGTGGTTTTATACTCAAAAAATTACACCACCACACTTACGACATCAAACAAGTAACTTATCTTCCATGAACTTCAATGGCCTTAGCTTTAAAATGAAATTTATAACTTAAATAATCTCAAAAGTTTCTTCAAATTTTAAAATCTGTACCATGATAATATCATGATGAGTAAGTGAATAAACTTCTTAATGAAAAGCTCCACAAAAACTAGTCAATTGTGTTTTCTGTTTTGTCTGATTGAATCTTCTTTGTCATAAGACATTATCTGATATGTTTTTGCTCCACAGAACTTATTAGAAACAAAAACGCATACAGTGGGGCTGGAGCCATGGCTCAGTAGTTTCAGCGCTTACCTCACATGCACAGAGACATGGGTTCGAACCCCAGCACCATGTACACAACAAAGTATTGGAGCAATGAAAGCCAAATGAAAAACTAAATAAAATTAATTCTCTCATTCTCTCTTTGTCCCTCTCTTAGGAAAAAAAAAAAAGCATATAGTAATAAAAGAAACAGGCCTTCAAGGAAGAAAAGAAAGAGGGAAATAATGGAGAGCCACAGATTTAAAAAAAATAGAAGAAGAAGCCTAAAAGATGATTCAACATATTCACAATTTAACTATTTCTGACTTAGGCAAATCTGGTTGTTTTTCCTGCCAAGAGTACAGGTGTTAAGGCCTGGAGTGATGGCTTGGCAGTTATGGCCCTTGCCTGGCATGCATGAGCATTCATGGTGTACATGGTGCTAGAGTTCAAACCCTAGCACCATGTACACAACTAAGTATCAGAGGAATGAAAGTCACACGAAAAACTAAATAAAAATTGCTTCTTTCTCTCTCTCTCTCTCTCTCACTGTACCTTTCTTTAAAAAAAAAAAAAGAGTATAGGTGTTAAGATAGCTCATTCTCTTTCACCACCACCCCCTAAAAAATCCCCACCCTGAAGACTTGGTCACAATTACAAGAACACAAACCAGATGAGTATTGCTCAAATTAGGAATTCTGTAGTCTTTTAATTCATCACTGGTTCATGATACTCAGACAACCAAAGCAGAAGCCTGGCATTGGACTCTGCAAATGAAAAATCAGAACATAATGCCATTATAAGGAAAGCAAAGGAGTAAACCTTGATTTCCAGTTACTAATACGAATTTTTACTATTTATTAAATATTTTCTGTTTGTTATTTCTACTCCTTAAAACAAGTCTTCATTGTCTGAGGATGGCATTGTCTGCTGAGAATGGCTGTTGGTGAGACAGTTACGCATGAAAGTCTTGTGTTCTTATTTTACAGATTCAAGATGGCAGTTGGCATAAGGCAAAATTCCTTTTTCACACCCAGGACCCTAATCAACTTCCAGTGATTGAAGTTCAAAAACTTCCTCATCTCAAAACTGAACAAAAGTATTACATTGAAAGCAGTTTTGTGTGCTTTCTCTAAAGTGGATTATTGCAGAATTCATGCTGTTTGTCATAGTTGCTGCAGAGGGGGAAAGATAGAAAGATACTGTCATTATGAAATGCATGGAATAAAGGCATTGGCTAAATCTTAAAGAATCTCAGGAAGAAAAGACTTCCTCCTAAGAAGGAGAAAAGGCATTTTTAAAGGACTATGATTGATTAAAGTATTTAATTCTTTTACAATTTTATTGATCTGAGCTTTCTTTGAGAATTCCCTAGAACTGAAAATTTATAAACATGGAATTCTTCAGGGTATCCTGTATATTTTGGCTGAGAGCAAAATACCCATTAGACAGCTGGAGATGCAGAACACTATGGAGCAATACTGGCTAATGCTCCCAAATGTGCAATGCTTCTGTCTAAAAACTGCAAGCCACCTTCTAGTATGTCTTATTTTCCCAAACACTAAGCTGTGTTCGGTCCCAGAGGGCATATACATCTTAGCCAGTGGTACACTACCTCTTATGTGTTGCCTTTTGTGTTGCTTGGTGCTTTTTCTAAAACATGGTGCTTGTAGCTTTCATACACAGACTGTTTTATTTCTATTCTCATCTTTGTCTTTAAAAGTGTAGGTACTGGTTACATCAAGATACTTTTCAATTGTTAGTAGTTACTTTAATTTGTTTGGTCACATACTTAATAACAAGTAAGACAGTTATTTATGTGAAGTCCTTGTTTTATTTTAAAATTCTCTTTGTGCATAAGGAATGGAAGCAAACACATTGTAACTTGTGCTCACACACAAGAGAATTGGGAGGTCTCTTTTGTTTTTGTATTATTTTTAAATTGTTGTAAAAAATAATTCAGGCCATCTTCATTCAGTAGTGGATTTGGGTTAGAGATTGGGAGTTGTGATATACTGTTTTAAAAATCCATGATCATCTGGAATGATACTTTGTTTATATATTTTGTAAAGTTTTAATTCAGCAAATCTATTGAAATTGCTGCTGTTTTAAATTATAAAAACTTTATATTTCTGCTTTATAGAAATTTCATGTTTTTGTAGTATTCATTAATTTTCTTTCACTGTTTTTAAATATAATGTATTAGGACTTAAAAGAATTTATATATTTTATCAGTCTTAAAAGCAATAGCCAGGGGGAAAAAAGCCTTTTGCCACTTAAAATAGGTTCAGCCAGTTCAATCTTGGTTATCAGAGATGTTAGTTCAGTATTAAAAGAAAAATATTATACCTCTTACTATATAGAAAAGCTGTTCATCTATTATAAACATGTCTTTAGCCACAGCAAATCCACACTTACCTACTATAATAAAAATGTGCTTTGAATCATTTTTGGTGATTTGTTTTCCTTTTTATATTATCTTATGATTTTATACTATGTATGTTTACATTATTAGAAATTATCTGTAACATACCTACAAAAGGAATATCAAACTTATTTCCCATTTTTACTACATGGGTCCATGGCACAGAAATAAAATCTTACAAAAATGATCAAATAATTTTCAACTGGATGCCAATGCCTGTAATCCCAGAAACTCAGGAAGCTGAGGCAGAAGGGTCCCAAGTTTGAGAACAGTCTCAGAAACTCAGTGAGATCCTGTCTCAATATAAAAACTGAAAAAGACTGAGGATGTAACTCAGTGGTAAACGTCCTTGGGTTCAATCTCCAGTACTGCTAAAAAAGTAAACAGAAAATAATAAGTGTTCACAAGAGTTGGAGAAATGCCTTGTGCATAACTGGAGGGAATGCAAAATGCTGAAGACACTGTGGAAAATAATTTGGTAGTTCCTCAGTAAGTTAATCATTGAATTATTATATCATCCAGCAATTGTACTTCTAGGGGTATATTCAAAAGTATTAAAACAGGAACTCAAACAGTCTTGGAAGTATTATTCGCAATAGCTCAAATGGAGAAACAACCTAAATATTAATCAGTTTGAGAATACAAAGAAAAAGAAAATACATACTGAATCCCAAAAGAGAAGTGCCTATGAACTGCTGAAATGCAGAAAATGTCCATGAACCACTGGAATGCAGAGCAAGCAGCCCATGAGCAATCCAGCCAGCCGGTGTCTTCGCATTCCCGTACTCAGGCCTGCGTCCTTGCCTGCAGAAAGTAGCCTACATCAAGGCAATGTGCAAGCGCAAGGAAAAATGACTTGAAATTGCATAACTCCACTTCGACACCACCTGGACTTCACCCCTAGTAGTCCCCGTATAAATATTAAAACCCCAGACTAAGGGAAAATTGTTGCTCAAGAAAGCCTACATGCTGTCTCTTTCCCTTCAAGTATGTAAACTTTATTTTCCTAAGTAAATCTCTACTTGTGCCTCTATCTGATGCATTCTTTTCTTTTTTTTTTTTTTTAAAGAGAGAAGGACAGTGAGAGAGAAATAGAGACTCGATTTTTTATTTAGCTTTCCTGTGACTTTCATTGCTCTGACACTTTGTTCTGTACGTGATCCTGGGGTTTGAGCCTGCATCCTTACACATGCCAGGCAAACACTGTATCCACTGAGCCACCGCTCCAGCACTCTTTTGATGCATTCTTAAATTCCTTTCTGCAATATTTGTTAAGAACCCCACCCTTCCTGAATTGAGGGAACTTCTCGGACCCTCCTCTGGTGACAGTTTCTGTCCACGTACTATACTTTCTGTTCCAAAAGCAGTTAACTACAACAACCACCTAGTTCTGAAACATTCATGATTTTTTGTAGAACATACATGATTTTTCTAGATACCATTTAAGAAACATATTGAATAGCTACCTTGCTTTGTGAGTTTTTGTTTCTTTTGTTTTGGGTTTTGTTTGGGGGTTTTTTATTGTTGTTGTTGTTGTTTGTTTTGTTTTGTTTTTGGTACCAGGGTCTTACTAAGTTGCTTGGAGCCTTCTTAGGTTGCTGAGGCTGGCTTTGAACTTGTGATCCTCCTGCCTAAGCCTCCCACATTCCTGGGATTACAGGTGTGCATCAGGCATGCACCACCATGCCCAGGCTTGCTTTATGTTTTAAGTGTGTTCCTGAAATATGAAGTTTACAGTACAATGATTAAGGGATCTAAGAATTAGTTTCCTAACTGTTAAATGAGAATGAAAAGAACTTATCTCATTTGGTTGTTGAGTGGACTCAATAAATTAATATGGGAAAATGCTTAAACAGCGCCAAACACAAAGTAATCACTCTATTAAAGTTAGCTGCTGCTATTGACTTCTTCACCATCATCATTAAAGATTTTAATCATTTATGTTATTGCCCAAGAAAGCTGTACTGAATTTCCTAATAAAATTCTTCATCTGTTTTAAAGTCATGCTATCCCCATTTGTTTTGTAAATATACATTTTATGTTCTTATATATATTAAATATAAACATATTTATAAAGTACAACTCTGTCTATATATAATTAAAAG
This sequence comes from Aplodontia rufa, assembly GCA_004027875.1. Classification (NCBI taxonomy): domain Eukaryota; kingdom Metazoa; phylum Chordata; class Mammalia; order Rodentia; family Aplodontiidae; genus Aplodontia; species Aplodontia rufa. The sequence continues at coordinate 6,385 of PVKS010024707.1, read as the reverse complement.
TGTACCTTGATATTCACCCCATTTATATATTAATATAGAAACTTAGATAAACATCACAAAGCTTTACTGTAATATAAAAACATAGCTTCCCAATATGGTGAATTAGAGGCACCAGGCACTTCTCTGTGTCTCCATGAGGTAGAATTAAAACAATTGGGATGTAGCTGCTCATTGAGATAGGTGACTGTGAGAAAATGCTGGAGTTTAATAGTGGACAGACAGAGACTTGGAGAAACCCAGAATGCTGAAGAGTGGAACAGAGAATGAAACAGAACAATCTACCATCAATCACACCAGAGCATAGCAGATGGAAGAGAGTCCCCTTTGGGGTGAAGGTAAGGAAGAAAGAAGAGAGAGACCCAGTGGATTCAGCAACATGCAAAACATAGGACAAGCAAACAATAATCCTAAGATTTGCGTGGTGAACTGGATCTGGAGATGTTTTCTGCACTTCCCAGCATGTATGCACATTGTGACAACTGGACCCCCCTTGAAGAAAGACCCCAATATCAGAGCTCACTGCTTTGTGAATAAGCACTGGAAGAAAACAGAAGGTGCTTTGCTTTGGAATCAACAGATTCAGGCCAGCTACTGGAGTCTGGGACAGTAAGCAATTGCATGTGACAGTGCATGTGGGAGTCAGGACTGGGAACACCAGAACCAGTGGATAGTGGGTCACACAGAACCCACCACCATGCAACACAGCACAGGTCGATGAGATTTAGTATTCTTTTTCTTCACTTTCAGAGACATATGGGAGCATGCCACAGAGCTGGTGTTACCCCCATCCTTCTAGGGCACAGCTCCAGATTGTTTCTAAGGAGTTCTGAGTTCTGCCCTAGCTCATTCCAGCATGCAGACTAGCTGACAGCTATTCCAACTGACTCCAACCACAAATCTCTCCTACCCATTTCTTTTCCTGACTACTACCACAAAGGAAAGAAAAGGAGAATGAATAACCCCCAACCTCTGTTCTGCCCAAGGGATGCACAGCATAAGAAGAAATAGACATTATTATTGGCATAGGCTGCAAGTTCCCACTCTTGCCCACTCACTTGAGCATCTTGAAGGGGAGGGAAATTGTTTTATTAATATTTTTTATTAATGCTGTCTTGGGGTTTTTTTCCTCTCTTTTTTCTATTTTTATTATTTACTTTTTCCTTTCTTTTCTTTTTCTACCTTTTCTTCTTTTTCTTCCTTTTCCCACTTTTTTACTTTGCTCCACAGGTACCTTTTATTCCATTGTTTAATTTTATTTTTTAACTTGTAAAATATTGTTTTCCCCATTTCAGTTGTTTATGGTGTTACTGTTATAGTTTCTCATTGGCTTTTACTTTATTCCTTATATCTTTTTGTTATTTTTATTGTTAATTACTATTATTTTCTTTTCTCTTTTTCTTTGTGGTACTGAGGATCAAACCCAACACATGGAGCACATTGGGAGGGTGTTCTGCTGCTGAGCTACACTCTCATCCCAGCTAAGAGAAATTACACCTTGCTTGGGTCATAGAATATTGGACATAAAGGGAGATGGTAAGCCCCAATGCAATGATTGTGGGTGACTTCAATACCCCATTTTCACCAATAGGTAGATCATCTAGATGAATATTAAATGAAGAAACATCAGAATTAAATGATACTATAATTAAATGGAATCAACAGGCATCTACAGAATATTCAATCCAACAACTGGGAATATACATTATTTTCCCTAGCACATGGAACCTTTTCCAACATAGATCATATATTAGGCCATAAAGAAATTTTTAAAAAACTGAAATAATATTTTTCTAGGGAGGGTACTGGATATTGAACCCTGGGATGCTCTACCATTGATCTATCCCCTGTCCATTTTTATTTTTAATTTTGAGACTAGGTGACAAAGTTTCCCAGAGTGCTCTTAAACTTATTATGATACTCCCGCCTCAGTCTCCCAAGTAGCTGAGTTTACAGATGTGCACTACCACACCTACCAAAAAAAATTTTTTTATGTACTCTAATACCCCATTTTCAGAAGTAATGGAATGAAACTAGAAATCAACAGTAAGAGAAACTACAGAAATTATAAAAACACATGGTGTTCAAACAATACTTTTGAGTAAACAGTGGGTCATTGAAGAAATCAGGGAGGAAATTTTTAAATTCCTGGAATCGAAAGTTGCAACACAACATACCAGGACTTGTGGGATACAGCAAAAATACTACTAAGATGGAAGTTTATAGCTATTAGTACTTACATTAAATGCAATAAAAATAGATATCAAATAAATAACCTCAAGATGCATCTCAAGGTCTCAGAAAAATAAGAAACAACTACACCCATTATCAGTGGAAGGAAAGAAATAATAAAGATCAAGGCAGAATTAAATGAAATAGAGACTAAATCAACAACATAAAGGATCAATGAAACAAAAAAAGTTGGTTTAAAAAGATAAAGGGGCTCAGAGGTTGGAGTGCTTGCCTTGCATGTGCAAGGACCCAGGTTCAAACCCCAGCATCACATATACAACTAAGTGTCAGAGATGCAAAGGCCAAATGAAAAAATATAAAATTGATTCTTTCTCTACAAATATAAGTATATAGTAGAGTATATAATATATAAACTTATATATAAATATATTAAATATAAATATATATAAAATATTAGCAAAGAAAAGATCTGGGAGAAGAACAAGGCAGGATGTAGGGGACATGTGGGGGAAGGAATGGGACCAAGTTATATTGTCATAATGTGTGCATGTATGAATATGTAACAACCAATTCCCCCAATATGTAAAACTGTAATGCACACACAAAAAAATAAAGTTGAGAGAAATGATTGGGTTATGACAGCCTTTACCTAATCAATGCATTAATCCACTTGAAAGGATTACCTAAGAGGAGTTGAAACTGCCAGCAAGTAGGGTGTGGCTGGGGGAGGTAGGTCAATGCTGGCATGCCTTTGGGATATGTATTTTATCCCTGTTGAGCAGAGTTGTTTCCTTGGTGCCATGCCCTGAGTTGCTTTCCTCCTCCATACTCTTTCATGGTGATGTTTTCCTTATCTTGGGCCAAGAGCTAAGAAGCTGGTCATCTGTGAATTGAGACCCCCTGAAACCTTGAGCTCCAAATGAATTTTTCCTCCTCTATGTTCTCATTATTGCATCTTTTGGTCACAGTGATGCAAAAGATGACTAAAACAATCTTTTCTCTAAAAATAGGATTCTTGATTGCTTTTTTTTTGTAACAATTTCAATATGTCAGTGTGATATCTTCTGGCTCCCAGTATTTGTGAAGAGAAGCTAGCCATTATTTCATATTGTTGTTCCACATTTGTAATACATCGTTTTCTCTTACTTCTTTCAAGATTTCTTTTTGGGGCTTGAGTGGTGGCTCAGCGGTTACGGCGCTTGCCTAGCATGCGCTAGTACTCGAGTTCAAACCCCAGCACCACATACACAACGAAGTGTTGGAGCAATGAAAGCTACATGAAAAACTGAATAAAAACTAATTCTCTCTTTCTCTTTCTCTCTCTCTCACTATCCTTCTCTCTTAGGAAAAAAAAGATTTCTTTTTATCTTTCTCTGGCTTTCAACAATTCATCTCTGACATGTTTACTTTATGCTACCTGGGGTTTGTCGAGCTCAAGTATAAAAGGCATCATCACAGTGCAACATTTCTCACCTATAAGTTCTTGAGTTATATTAATTCCTATAACAATAGCAACATAAATACCCAAACCAAAACTCGCACGTAGATAAGTAACTATCAGTGAAAAGGAAAATCTGGAAATTCACAAATTATGCCATAAGCATATTTTCTCATTGACAAATGTTTGAGCACATTAAAGCATAAAAGGTACAGAGTTAACTTCTAAAATTATTTTTTTTTAAATTTTACCAAATATGCTGTCTATGGAGGCAGTTGCCATGAAGCTAATCAAGCTTTAATGTACTGAAGTGGCCTTCAAAATGTGTTCACATGGGTATCTATGTTTGTAAAGTTTGCCAAAGTATGATAATATTTAAGTCATTTTCATATAGAAGATCCTTTAAAAAAATGAGCTTCAGGCTTCACAAAATCTAGATCTGATTTTTTTTTTAACCTCTAATGAAACATAAATGTAGTTCTTTCTATAGGAAAAAAATTTTGCTTGTTTGATAATCTTGTAATAAAGAGAGCAACAGCTCCTAATGGCACAGAACGGATTTGAACGGTAGGAACACAGTGTTCAGCCGCAGGCACTTTGGCAGACCTCATGTTCTGACCAAAGTGTTTGACTATGGTGCTCCCACACAAGACTAGTAGTTTTTATAGTTTTAAAAATAAGTATAAATTAAACCTTCAACATATAGTGCTCTGTCGGTTAAAGTGTAACTTTTTCCTCATGACCTATACAGTAATTGGCTATGATAAGTATGATGCAGTCGTTTTCACCTCAGCCTGGTACACAGTTATGCAGTCTGTGTTTTTTGGACTCAGAGTCCTGGTATAGTTGAAAGCCAAATAGAAAAACGGCACCTCTACAGAGAAGAACAACTGATGGGGAATCTGAGCTATCATCTTGGCTGTACCTAGCAGTGGAATTGTAGGACTACACACAAGTTCAAAAAATAATGAAACCATGCATTCAAAAAGGCTTACTAGTATCTAGCTGAGGAAAAAAATTAGAGTGTCAATGCAAAAAAAAAGTCTCACTTCTTGAAGCAAACACTGGAAATCCAATTTCATGAAAAGGACATTCTTTATGCTGTAATAAAGATCTCCCTCAGCTATTAGGGAATAAAATCTTTATTTGAATGTAATTGATATTACATTCAAGTTTTTTTCACTAGAACATTTTCAATTTATGAAAGAAGTTAAGCCATTTAACTACTAATACAAATGCTAAGCTACTATATAAGACATTCACACTCAAATAATTTTCATTACTCCCAAATATTTCATATATAATTCAATATGCCATGGAAAAATACAGTATACCTTTCTTTCAAGCCTTCCTACATTGGAAAAAAAAGCTTTCTTCCAAACTAAACTAGTAGATACTAGCAAGTTTTTGGTTTTATATTTGGAAATGAGAAATTAAAAGAATGAGAATTTCTTTAGCTTGGCTTTATACCCAAATATTATTCTTGCTAATAAAATATGCTATTTTAAGGTGAGTTTTAAAAAATAATAATAAATATGTTAGAAGTTTGTAGAAAAGTTTTTTCTAAAATACTTTTAGAAATCCATTCCATGGGACTGGAGCTGTGGCTCAGCAGTTCAGGAGTTTTAACATACACAATGAAGTTTCAAAGCAGCAGAAGCCACATGGAAAAACTACATTTAAAAAATTGATACTCTCTCTCTCTCTCTCACTGTCCCTCTCTCTTAAAAAAAAAAAGAAAGAAATCTAGTTCACACATTTCTCTATAGCAAATACTGTGCAGGTCCTGGAGTCCTCTCATCCTAATGACCACAAACCTTGGATCTTTTTAGAGGATCATCAATTATGATTGGACATAACTCATGATGTATTTCTTTGATCCAAGCAATTATTTTCCAGTAATAGGTCCAGCCAGTCCTTTGAAAATTGTTACTTGTGTTATAATAATCAGGCCCATCCAAATTACTGTATAAGCCAAGATCCCCTGCTTAAGAATAATCATACCCAGAACTAATCTGTGGTTTCTTCCCTGACCACTTATTTCTGTGCCCCAACCATAGAACTCAAACTCAAAAAGTGAATGTGGCTCTTTATCAGCTACAATATGATTATCAAGCTCCACTGCAAAGCTCCTGTAAGACCTTGGTGACCTGGTCGTTGGTTACCTGTGTTACCTCCTTTCTTATCAGAGTTAATAGACTCCATCTATACTTATCTGATATTCCCTGAACATATGCTATAGCCTGATTCCTCTCTCTGGAAAGCTCTCTTGCTTTGTCCTTCTGGCCAATATATTTTCATTCTTTGAGTTGGCTCCTCAGGAAAACATTCCCAGCTTTCCCCACAAAGGGATTCATTTTACTTCCCTCTTAGGTCACATTCTGTATTCTAATACCTGCTTTAGTGTTTTTGCTATTAATGTATTTGTCCTCCCTCATTTAACTGTGAGCTCTCTGAAAGCAAACTGTAGATTTTAACGTTTAATAATCATATCGCATTGCACAATGCACGACAAATAGCGAGTACTCAGGTCCTTTATGTTTTCATGCTTTATCATCTGTCCTATATGAGGCACTGTGTTCTGAGTTTGCAATTCAAGTCGAACAAAAAAGGTAGGGTTCCTGCACTTACCATCTGAGGAAGAAACTGAATTTAATCAAGTGATAATATTAATGAATATATACTTATAACTTGAAATAAGTGCTCTGAAGCTCTGAATCACCCCCACTTACACACACACACACACACACACACACA